>PVJH01039570.1:0-16303 GCA_004026705.1 Nesogale talazaci | reverse complement strand
ATCTTGCACTGAAGAAGTACTTGAGTGGAGGTCCAATGCCCATCTGCTGCCCTAATACTAACCCTATAAGTATATGCACGTTGATCTATTTCCCCATCATCTATATAAATATATTCACTTATGTGTATGCCTGTATTTAGACCTCTACAAATGTCCTTTACCCCCCAGTTCTTTCCTCCATTTCCTTTTACTTTCCTCTTGCCCCACTATTATGCTCAGCCTCCATTTGGGTTTCAGTCTTTTCTCTGCGTTACATTACTCTTGATCTATTGGGCGTCTCACACCCACCTTTTCCCTGATTCTGAATCACTTGTTGTTCCCTTATCCCTGGGCCGGTCAACCCCACCTTCTTTCCCCCACCTCGCCATCTCCCATGTCCCCAACCCTCCACCCCCGGAACCATCAGTCCCATCATTTTTGCCTCCAGACTGTTCATCCATCTGTCTTGTCTAGATAGACCTGCAGACATAATAATATATACAAAAAAGCATCCTAAAATGAAGCAACCAAAGAAAATAAAACAATTATAACAACAAAACCCCAATGTCATATATATATATATATATAATAAAAATAATAGCAATGTAAACACCTGTAAATAGTTCAAGGTCTGTTTGTTGACCTCCAGGAGTGTCCCCTGGTTGAGTCGGATGAGGTGCCACATCCTGGCGCCAATGTATATCCTTGGCACTCCATTGGGAACTCCATGCTCTGTCGCATATCCTTAGTATTTTGCCATGGTGTGGTTGGGTATAATCCTGACCCTGTCTCTCCACTGGTGACTCCGAAAGGCCTTGGGTCAGCAAGGGTAGGCATATTTCATAGTGGGGCCAGCCATCTAATCCTCTCTGTGCATTGGCTGTTCTGAGTGATAATATCATCCTGAAGACTTGGTGGGCCAATACCTACATTTTTACCCAGGTGCAAGTCAAAGTAAACCCTAACTACCACCGTTCTGTTCCTGGGCAATTACTGCTCTTTTGATCTTGTATGGCTATTTGCTGCAACATATTTTCCTTGCATTATTATTTTTACTTTATAAACCTATCATTTAGTTGAAATTTGAGCTATTAGGATGGATTCTGTTCCAGATTTAAAGAATGTCAAAGGGCCATATCTGATCTGTACAATGAGATGTTACTATGATTGTGAGTTTTGTTCCCCCCATCCAGCCACCCTCCAGGGCCCTCTATTGTGGCCTCATTCCTAGTGGTCAGTAGTGGTGGCTGGGTACCAGATAGTTCTTCTCTTCTTAGGGTCACAGATGCTGGGGTTCACGTGGTCCATTAGTCCTACAAGTTACTTGTTTCCTTGTGACTGTGATTTTCTACACTCATTGCTCTAGATAAAAAGAGACCAATAATTGTATTTCACATGGCCACCTGCAAGCTTTTATGACCCCAGTTATTACTGGATGCAGTGAGATGTAGAACATTGTTCATATAGACCATGTTTGCCAGTTGACTTTATATGTCTCTGGAGAACTATGGTCCTCATCCCTTACACCCTGTGACCCAGTCCTTCACAGATGTTGGTTAAGCCTAGCAAGTTTACTTAACTTTCTCCTTTTATGTCCTAATATATTTGTAGCATACGTAAATACATATGTAGCCTATCACCCATCAAACATATAAGGACCCACACTTTAAAATCTTGGAATCATACCTGGTTTTCTAACAGATAGATAATATGAAAACATATATTAAGTGTGTCAAAGGATAGATTATTTTAATCCAGTAGTTATGAATGTTTTATACTGAAATGATAGTAAAACCTTCCTCAAACAATGACTTCATTTTTGAATATGTTATGGAAACAAAGTAAATTTTGAAGAACTTCAGCAAAATCTTTCTACAAATCTATGATGTTGGAGTTTCCTCCGTATAATAACACACTCGTAATCCTTTCAATAACGATTGTTTTCTGCTACTTATTGCTTTAATCTTTTAAAGGTATAATTATTGGTTTATTTAGAGCATTTCAGTGTTTTCTGTTGCTGGTGAAACCCTTTTGCTTAGACTTCTTTGCTACCATCATCAAATTCACAAAACTTAATTCCTTTGTGGGTGTTTTAGGTAATTGCTAGAAGGAGAAAACCAGTGAGCTATTTATTATATATGAGAGGGTTTTAAAAAGTTCATAGAAAAACTCACTTATCTTTCTTCCAAGAAAAATTTTAAAGCCCCCTCACACATGCATGGAACCCTGGTGGGAGGGTGGTTTTGTGTTTGTCCACTAACCACAAGGTCATCCATTAGAAACCAATGGGCACTCCACAGGAGAAAGTTGAATCTTAGAGTTATCGTCTCAGAAATGCGAATGGACAGTTCTACCCTGTGCTGTCACAGGTGGCTTGCTGTCAGTCAGGATTGAGTCAATGGCAGTGAGTCTTGAGTTGTGTGTGCATACGACTTGTCCCCCATCGTGCTGCTGTACACTTGCTTCCGACTCATCGCAACAGATCGGACCACAAGGTTTCCAGGGCTGCAGATCTTCACTGAAGGTTTGGCTCCTGGGTTTGCACGGCCATCCTTTTTGTTCCCAGCCAGGCACTTCAACACTGTGTCCCGAAGGGCTCTTGGACCAACCCCCAAGCAAGCAAAGGAACAAAATTCACCTAAGCCTTTTACCATTGTATCAATTCCAACTTAGAGCAACTCTGTTGGACAGAGTAATCACCAGTTTGACAATTTGAACCCACCAACCACTCTGCAAAGGGGAAAAGAAGAGCCTGTCTGCTCCCATAAAGGGCAGGTCTACTTTGTCCATCAGGGTTGCTAAGAATTGGCACTGACTCAATAGCAGTAGGTGGTTTTGTGTGTGTGTGTGTGTATGTGTGTGTGTATAGGGTAGAGGTTTCTATGAGAGGCTGGGGGTTTTGAACCACATACCTTGATGTTGGTAGCCCAGCACATGACCTCTAGGCCACCAGGGGTCCTAAGGGTAGAGGTTTCTAAGGCTGTACAACTTTTTTTAACCAATGCTTTTATTAGGGGCTCTTACAGCTCTTATTAACATCCAATGCATCATCTGTATCAACCATATTTGTACACATGTTGCCATCTTCATTTCCAAATATTTTCTACTTGAGCCCTTGGTATAAGCTCCACTTTCCCCCTCCTCCCTTTTAAAATAAATCATTTCATTGGGGGCTCATGCAACACCCATCATGATCAATACATGCATTAATTGTATGCAGACCACATTTGCACACTTGTTACCATCATCGCTCTCAAAACATCTTGCCTCCAGTTAGGCCCCCAGCACCAGCTCCCCATATTTCTCTTCCCACCCCATTCCCCCTCTCCCATGAACCCATAAAAATTTACAAATTGTTATTACTTTTTCATGTCATACACTGTCCAATGTGTCCCTTCACTCACTTCCCTGTTGTCCATGCCCCAGAGAGGAGGTTATATGTAGATCCCTGAAATTGGTTCCCCCTTTATAATCCACTCTCCCTCCACCCTCTAGTATCACCACTCCCACTACTAGTCCTGAGGGGTCATCTAACCTAAATTTCCCGTGTTTCTGAATCCAGTGTACATCCCTTGGGCTAGCTGGATTTGTCTGGTAGAATTGGGATCATGACAGTGGGTGGGAGGAACATTTGAGAACTAGAGGAAAGTTGCATATTTCATTGTTATAATGCTGCGCCTTAAATGGCGCCTCTCCTCCCTGCAACCCCTCTGTAAGAGGATGTCACTTTACATTTGCATGGGCTTTAGGTCCCCAATCTGTACTCCCCCTCATTTTTATAATGATATAATTTCTAAGGCTGTCCAACTTTATGGAAGCTGAGAGACACATCTTGCTCTTGTCGGATGGCTGGTGGATTTGAACTGCTAGCCTCTTGATTTGTAGGTGAGCAGGTAACTTTTGTCACTGGGGATTCTTTTGTGCACGAGTGACAAGGAAGCTTATATGTTTAACCCTGGGAGGGTAAGATAAATGTGAAATGATATAGAACTACTTAAGAAATGGGGCAAAACTTCAGAGTGAAGAATTAAAAGGAGACAAGCAGCGATTGTAAGGAAAAGTTTGTGTGCTGGCAGGTAGGGAGGCGAGGAGAGAGTACTATGTGAAATTTCAGGCTAGCCATGCAAGGTGGTAGGTGTGTTTAAAGATTGGCTGAGCAGGGAGGGGATGCATAGAATGAGAAACCACTGTGGTTTCAGGGTGAATACTTTCAAGTATTGAAGAGAAATGACTGGATTTCCAAAAGACTTAAGACAGGGAGAAAATTGGCTGGTGGACTCTGCAAAGGCTCTGTAATGTATCTCCCTGTGAGTGATATGATCTGCCCAGGCTTCCTAGGGGTGCAGTCCATAGATAGCCTCTCTCCATCCACCAGGAGCTGGCAGTTCTGAGCTCCACAGTGTGTGTGCACATCAGGCCACTGTGACATTTTGGTGAAAGGGGTAGTGAAGAGGGCAGTAAGTGTTAGAAGAACAGCACTCTCTCCCCTTGTTCTCTGGAGAGGGAGGGTGGAAAGTTAACATTGTGGCTCTAACGCCCAGAGAGCTTAATGATGGCCCAGACCAAGTCTCAATGCCCGTTATACAGTGTTCTCACCCTCATCCTCACCCTCACCGGTGAGAAAGCATAACTACTGCTTGTAGAAATTCTAAAAATTTTCATTATTTCATTTTAGTTTTAGCTAAATTTCATAGACAGTTTAGTTGGAATACAAGGACCTAGGTGTTTAAGGACTAGGTGAAACGACTTTTAACTCCTTGTTATAGGAAAAGATTTTTAACTTATTTGGACATTTTCTCAGTTAGGATACATGAGTATTGCTGTTTGCCTTGGATTTGAAGATGAATACCTTTTCACTTATTCCTCATTTGCCTTCAAGCCCTGCCAAATACAGAATCCACATATCAGCCCCTAAATGTAACAGGGATATGTTACTACGTGACTCATCTTTCTTAAGGGTTTTTCAGATTTATAATGCTGAAGATGTGAAGGTGTGAAGATATTCAGGATTTCCACTCCTGCTTTAATTTCCCTTTTCTGCTAAACCCGTGACCCTGCCCATTCTGGCATTTTCTTCATCTGCATACAGTTTGGGTTGGGTTCTGGATTCTTTGGGGAGTTTATAGAACAAGAGTCATTTAAGTCCTTTTCTTCCAAATGGAACAAGTGCCTTAATTGAGTTCAGGCCAACATCCACTGAGACAGACTCGTCCCCTCATCCTCCTAGCACAGGGAGAGGATTCATGCAGTGGGAGAAGGGTGTGAAACTGTGGGCCCAAACACTACCCATTGGCATAGAGCTAATGCCCATCCGGAGGCACCACACAGTGATTCCTTTGCCAAGCTCTGCTGCTCTGTTTGGTTCCAAGCCAGATGGCAACCTGGTGGGTGAACTGTTGACTCTGGCCTTTCCTTGGCCTCCTGAGGCCCAGAATAAAATGCCCAGCTGCCTTGTAAGAACGACCCTGAGGAAATATGAATTTCCCCTACTGTTACTAAATATTTACATAATCTTGTTTAAAATTGTAACTGTAATTTTTAGCTCTATTTGTCGTATGAATGGCTGCAATTGCTTTTTAAAATTTAGGAATGGATTCCATTTCGCACCAGACTCTGTAATACTCAAAGAATTTTCCTACAATTAACCTGGAAGAGCGAGTGGGAAGATTTGAACTAGGTTCCACTCAGAGTTCAGGTACACTATAGTTACTTTGATCATGAGGAATAGTTTTATTGAGATTAGCATGACTTCATTTGCATTCTTTTTATCTTTCATCTGTGTTCCGGGATCTGTCAGATAGAAATGAACATCCCAAGTATCTCTAAAGTAGAAACAGGAATAGCTCCATTGGATTTGAAGATGCTTAGGCTTCTATGTCTATATTATTCTATACTGCTAGGTGTACATTTTTCCAAGACTCTAGTTAAAAACCCCAAACTCATTGTAATCTGAGTGTACACAGACCTGGTCATTTCACAGTGTCATCATCTGTGTGTGGGCTCTATTTCCACACTAGATTTTCTTTCTGTGACTCTGAAACTTTTCAAGCAACATTCTTTTTCACGTGTGTGCCTTATGTGTGTGTATGTGCATACGTGCGTGCGTGTGCATGCGTGTGCGTGCTTGAAATCTTTCTGAAACTAACTGAAAAGTCTCAGGAAATTTATTGATGGTGTTCTTGAGATGCATAAATATTTCTAAGGAAACCTAAATTATTTTGGCAGGTTGAGGAAAAACACATCTTCCTGCTGTAGCCCAGACTGAGGGTCTCTTGTTTCCTCCTGGATTTGCACATTGGGGACATACCCTACTTTGTCAAGGATCGAGTTGCAACTTGGATCACAATATTCTGGGATGCAGAGGTGTCAATAATTGATGGTTAATTTACAAAAGCCCCGTCTTCCTTCATAAAACAAATGATATGATTAATATTATTGAGGTCACTAGAAAAGTAATACATGCTTTGCCTTCTTGAAATAAAATAATGGATTCAAAATTATTTTTAATGTGTAAGTGACCTATAAATGTGTAAAGATGAATCTATGATGATGATTATTATAATAATGTTTCCTCCTATTAATTTATACAACTCTAAAATCACCTTTATTAATCCCTTCACTATTGGGATGTAGCTTCTCACATCTACCTGATGATCACCAAACGAGAAAATGGAAGAGAAATACCTGATGAATATGTAATTAGAAACTGTGTAGCTTTTTTTACAGACTATGAGGCTTCCCTATAATAATGTTTGCAGTCCTTAAAATCCTATTGCTGGGAATATTTGACCCCTACTCAAAGACTCAGCTCAGTCCAGAAGGGACTTTGTTCTAGGGGGAATATTTAAAAAAGAGAATAATATAAATAAAGCACTTAGAATATAACACATGGAACAAAGTAAGTATGTAATAAATTTGAGTCTATTTATTCACTATTTAAATATATCCTCTATATTTAATGATGGGAAAGCTTCAAAAATTTTGTGGAAAAATGGAATGAAAAGATAATGGGATTTTTCTTGTGCTTTGTGAAGTCTCATGCACATTATCAGATATTATTTTCATTTAAATATTTTGTTGAGTCTTTACACAGCAAGGCATGCATCAATTCTGTAGTTTCTACATGTAAAGTTGAGTGTCATTGATTGTATTTTGGGAGCTGCACAATCATTCTCCTTCTTCTTTTCAGAGCTATTCATTGACATTAGCATAAACTATCCTCCTGGGAGTATTTTAGGTGCCATGCTTGTCATCAGCTTCTTACTTGATATTACCGTATCATTGCCACTGATGATGTATTTTGTTCCCTGATAGGTAGCTGGACTTCTCTCTCTTGCTTTTATGAGGAAGTTCTAAATCATACCCTAAACCCTGTGTCTGATTTCCTGTATTGTAGCACTCCTCTGCTCCCCCTCCCTTCCTGATTTAAACCCAGCTTTGGAGTTTCCTCAATAATAAATCTTGTTAATATTTAACATGTCTGAACTGTAGTATAGGGGGAATTTGGTGCTAAGGAGGAAAGTATTGGGGATCAATGGAGGAGAGGAGAAATGATATTAAAAAAGCACAAAAGTATAAAGGGAGAGGTACACGTCTTCATTTACAAGCTTATTGAAATTTTAAAGGCAAGATTTTTTTCCTTCTGTATCTTTGGTGTTCAATCTGTCTGGTAAATCCTCACGGGATAGACTGAGTGTTTGTGAGACACTGACTTCACTGGTTTGACTGAGGACACGTGAATGCGAACTCCTAAGGACTGCATATTTCTGTAGCCCCATATGTGTGCTGACTTACCAATGAGTGTTGATGTCGTTGGAGGTGTGGTGAGAAGGCTGAAGCTGACCATGCAGAAGCTTGCATGTGGAGTTAATGATGGAATCGTCATTATACGGGAAGAAACAGCACTCCCCTATGCCTTCATTATTTCATGGTCTAATATAGAGACCAGTTCTCTGAGCTTATGCCCATCTGTGAGGAAGGTATTCACGTAGCCTTTTTGATACAGGAAAGTAGGGAATGGTTTTACAGAAGAGGCTCTCTTTTGAGTTGATGTAAGTCACTATCAAAATAGGTATGTGTTTCCTAAATTAAGCTGTTAAGAGCTCCATGCCTGGGTAACTGGCTTACATATTTATATTCGTCCCAGTAGTGCATTATATTAAATACCATGTGAGTGATTGTTGTGGTCTCAGGCCTTCAACTCAGTGAGGATAGTAGGTATTCACTCTTTCTAGTCTTGCCGGTCTACCTGGGCTTCCTGTAGTGTTAATTATTCACTGCCTGAGGCTCCTTGAATCAGGGTGCCAGGGTGAGAATGTTGTGTGTGTCAGGTTCACCTCATCTTTTATCTGTGGACTTTAGCTTGGTTAGCCTGGACCATAGAATGCAGGCTTTTGAAACCCTCAGTCAGTCTCAGGGGAAATGAAACCTATCCAGGGTAAGAACCAAATCATCTAGTTGAGGAGGAGAATTTTATCTTGGTAGATATACTTAAAGGAATTTGTTCTTTAGGTTTTATCTCCATGGAGTGCTTGCACTGCTGATGGGATTAAGTTACTCCTGATTGTGATAAGAATAGTTTCATATGTAAACAAGAGAAACTCTCTCTCTCTCTCTTCCCCCTCTCCCTTTCCCTCCTTCTGTCTCTGCCTCTGTCTGTCTGTGGTTTTCTTATCATAGTGCAAAATTAGGTTTGCTAATCAAGGACAATTGCTCCTAAGGACTATGAATTATAGCTGGAGTTAGAATTAAGGTGGCGACATGGCAAACCCATGGCGGCAGGTGTGTCTCTACAGGGAGGGGGATCATTGACACTCTTGGCTCCCTGATCACTCACCGTCTGTATCCAAGTGCCAGCAGGTTCAGGAAGATACAATTCAATTCTCCTGGTGGCTGTCCTCTGTAGGAGGAAATGGAGGAATGTCATAATCTGAAAATCTAGAGGTTGGGGACAAAGGGCAAGAGGACTTCAGACTTGAAGTCCCTGAAATATAAATATGCTGTATAGGAGTCAATTTTCCTAGATGAATTATTATAGTTAATTCGTGTTTTGCTTGCATAAGAAAGTGATTTAGGTTTACTGGGATGTGGTTACACAGCTAAAATCCCCGAACTGTTGTTGGAAAACTTACATAAATAAGAGAAAGGAAACCAAAAAACCCAAACTCATTGCTATCGAGTTGATTCTATTTCATAAGTTCATAATTTCTTCATACCACAGCAGTGAGTTTCTTAATATTTTGACGTTGGATTTTAATGAGCAGCATGTTTTGATGAGGATAATTTGATTTCCTACCACTACCACAACCAAGACTCCTACCTCCACCCCTACCTATATCATTATTAAATAGTTATTATGTCTCTTATAAATAAGGCAATGTTCTAGATAAAGGGCTAAATAGAGTGAATTCTTGAAGCAGATTATTTTATTATTTAGGACTGGAGCATATGTCCTGGAAAAATGAAATTTAGTAGATTATTGATCCCTTTCGCAAATGATTATTAAGCTGCATAATGTAGCAAGTACCATCTTGATTATGAAAATCATTAAATGATTTTGAAGACAACATAGGTCAGATTACAAGAGGTTACACTCCAGTTGCGGTAACAGATAAGCAAATTACAATGCCACCAAATTAAAATAGAAAGTGTTTTACATATAAAATATGAAGTATTATATATAGAAGGTATCGTATTAAAGGAAGCCACTACACTAAGCAATATATTGTAATAGATATTGTACAGTGCTAGAGACCAGAACAAAAATATTTTTTAAGATACTCAAAATGGTGGCCCTCAATAAGTGTCTTAGGCAGGACCTTCAGTAATCAAGTAAGAAATAATATTTCGTAAACGTGAAAGTATGGTAGTTTATCATATTACATTTCATTCTTCCAGAAAGAAATAGAGTGGATCTTTAGAATTGAGTTACGGTAAGCATGCCTTACCTTTTCTCTTTCTTGTATCAATTGTTTCAATATTGCTTGTTCAGGAGTTCAATATAACATTGGGCAAAGACATTAAGTACTAGTATTTTGTGGTATGGATTGAAAAATAAGACCAGGCTTAATATTCTGAAAAAACAGGTGTCAAAGGTAATATTATGAAAACTGGGAAACTTGATAAACATTATTATTAAGATTATTTTGCTAGGCAATGGATATTTTAACCTTTGCAATAAGAATAGAATTCTAATGAAAGAGAAAAAGCTTCTGTCTATTATACTATGAATTTTGTGTCTTTAGCTGTCATAAAAATCTGTTGTAGAATAGAGTTTTGTATGCAGAATGACTAAATTTTAATTGATCTGGCTAAATATCCTTTTATTTGTATCATATGTAAGAAAAGAGAGTAGACTTGTTTGTAGCTTAATGAGTTGTGTATTTTCAGAGTGAAATACCCTGGGAGATCTTTAGAAAAAATTGTTAGCTAACTGACATTATTTGTGTAGAATTTTGTGTATCTTGCTTTTGACACCAAAATGCATAAAACTGCAGGTCTAGAAAATGATTATTATTGAGGGTGATTTTTTCCTTTCCTTGATGATGAATGTATTTGAAAACTTATGATTATTTATTAGTGCCTTAGTCTAACTTGTGAAATATTTTGCAGCTTTCAACATGCCCTTCTATGTGATTCTGTCATTTGAACCCCTGTGGTTCTGTATATTAGATCACCCCCATTTTATGAATGGGGAATTTGAGGATGAGAAGTCATCTTGACAATAGCTATGAGTTATTAAGTGGATGGCAAAGTTTGCCACAGGTCTTGTGATAGCACATTCTTTATTCATAAATATATACAAGGCATTAATTCTTTTCTTAAATGTTAATACCTGGCCTCTAATATCAAAGTTAGGTCACTGCAAAATCTAGGGAATTCGAAAATACCTCTGGATCATTCATTACTCTTTTCAGCAAGCCAGATAACCAGTGGAGAAATGGGAAATTTGCTTGTGACATCTTTAAGGTATTGCTTCATACTTTCCCACTTCCTACCAGTTCAGTGCTTTAGATGATAGAGGTTTTCAGATTGTTTCATCAAAATAATTTATAATTGAATTGGTTCTATCACAACTGCCGTCCATAAAGCATTACATTTTGGTGTTGAAAGAGGTTGGGTTTGTAGCAAACCAGGATTGTATCATTTTTTGCACTAAGCATAAGTATTTCCAAATGACCTATTTGCAATGTTCACCTCTGAGTGTAAATTAGCCCACTCATTAAGAGTGGAGGCACAGGCAGTCCTTACTTACCATTATAAGATGAGGGCAACCTATTGTCCTCCCAATAGTGGTATAGGAAGGGTCCAATTTCTGTAAATCCTCAGGACTACTTGTTATTCTTGTTGTACCTGTTGACCATCTTAATAGGGGCAAAATGGTATGTCAGTGTGATTGATTTCCCCCCAACTCCTGGTCACAAAATGGTTATGCTTTGGGCTGGGATTCACATGGTCAGGAGTGAGAAACCACCTGCAGCTTCATGAGAGAAAGACTGGGCTTGGTACCAACAGAGAGTCTTGGACACCTCATGGGGGTTACGATGACTTAGCCTTGACTCAATGACAGTGACTTTTGGTAACAACTAATGAAGGAGTCCTAGGAGAACAGTGGTGAAGTGTTCATCGAAAAGTGAGTCATTTGCGCCCACCAGCTTCTTTGTGGGAGAAAGTTGTGGCATTTGCGTTTGTAAAGACTGCAACCTTGAAGATTTCATGGGTCAGTCCTATGCCTGACAGCAGTGGTTCTCAAACTTCCTAATGCCACGACCCTTTAATACAATTCCTCCTGTTGTGGTGACTCCCCCAACCATAAACTTTTTTTCATTGCTGCTTCATAGCTGTCATTTTACTACTTTATCAATCGGGCGACCCCTGTGAAAGGGTTGTTTGACCCCCAAAGAGGTAGCGACCCATGGTTTGAGAACTGCTGCCCTATGGGGTCACTAGGAGTCAAATTTGGACAGAAAACAACAGCGTGTGGAGTCCTTGTGTGGGCATATTGTGTTTTTAGCAGTGTATTCAGCTCTGTTGCCCATTTCAAAATTGAGTTTTTTGTTAAAGGATTATTTATATATTCTGAATATTAATTCCAATTGTATTCTCCCTGTCTTGTAAGTTGTGTTCTCATTGTCTGATACTTTCCTTTGGTATACAGCTTGTTTTTAATTTTGGTAAAATTCAATTTACCTTTGTGCTTTCTTCTGAGAGTTTTATGGTTTCAACTCTTTAGGCTATTCATTGGATTTAAGTTAGTTTTTATGCATGATGAAAGATAGGGATCTAACTCTATTATTTGTCATGTAGAAATCTCATTGTTCCAGAACTTTTTATAATTTTTTCCCTCATTGAATGGACTTTATACCTACTTAGTATCAATTTTCCACAGGTTATATGGCTTATGTTTAGTTTCTCAATTCTATTTCATTGGTCTATGTGCCAGCATCAGACTAGTAGCATTTAAAAGAGGAATTATAAGTATAGGTTTCCCAAATATGCTCTTTCAAAACTTTGTTTTGGCTATTTGAGACTTTGGAAAGAGACAGTTTGAATGTAGCTTGCTGCCTTTTTCTGGGGACCCACACATTTACCTCATGCATAGGACCCCGTAAATCAGCCTGGCTTCTTGAATGGGGTGGAAGTATAGACGGATTCCCATTCCCAGTGTGTCTTTACCCAAACCTGTCTTATTGCAGTTGGAGGCTTATCAGAACATCCATTTTGTCTGGTCCTGTGTCAATGTTCCCCAAAATTGCGTAGATAAAGAGTGTATTACATGATAAGTTGGTCAAATCCCATTTCTGGATCTATTTCAAATAGAGAGGGGGAAAAAAGATTTTTTATCTACAACACCAGAGTGTCAGTCCTACCATGTTCCCTATTGAAGTAAATCTTGCTCTCTCTCTTCTTAGTGAGCATAAAATATTGTTCCAACAAGTGCTTGTGTGTAAGTTTACCTTTTTGGTTGACTTTGAACCTTGTCAGTCTTGGAACTGCAATGATAGGTGACTCCTTGAAATTTCATATGAATTTGTAGATATATTTTTTCAATTGTGCAAAAAAAAAAAGGAAAACATATATTGAGACTTTAAGATAGAGTGATAGATTTCTTTGGGTTATATTGACATTTTAACAATATTGTTATCCAATTCATGAACATGGGATACATTTCCCCCCTTAATTAAGGTCTTTGTTAATTTCCTTCAGTAATGCTTTATAGATTTTTTTGTACAAATGTTTCATCACGTTGCTTGAGCAAAACGCCGGTGGCGTAAGGGGTTGAGTGCTGGACCGCAGCCTTCAGGCTTGGTGGTTCAAATCCAGCGGCGGCTCTCAGGAGCAGTGCTGGGTAGCTCCCAAGACCACCAGAGGGCAGTGATGCCCAAAACAAAACAAAACAACAGCAACAAAATTAACTTTATTGGGGGTTCTTACAGCTCTTTTTACAATCCATCCATCCATCCATTGTGTCAAGCACATCTGTACATATGCTACCATCATCCTTTTCTTTTTACTTGAAACGTTGGCATCAGCTCCTCACTCCCCCCCTCCTTCCTCCTTTCCTTCCCCTCTCCCTTTTCTCTCCCCCTCTCCTCCTTCCTTCCCTCCTTCCCTACCTCCCTCCCTCATGAACCCTTAATAATTGATAAATTACTATGTTTTTATGTCTTATACCCAGTGCTGTCTCCACTCACCTTTCTCCTCTCTGTCTCCCTGGGGAGGTGTCATATGTTGATGATTGTGATTGGTTCCCCCTTATTCCTCCCCCCTACTTCCTCTCCTAGTTTCACTACTCCCAATGTCAGTCCTGAGGGGTTTGTTTGTCCTGGATTCCCTGTGTTACAAGCTCATATCTGTACTAGTGTACATGTTCTGGCTTGGCAGATTTGTAAAGTAGAAACGGGGTCATGACAGTGTGGGGAGGAAGCATTGAAGAACTAGAGGAAAGTTGTGTGTTTTGTTGGTGCTATACTGTACTAACTCTGGCTCATCTCTTCCTTGTGGGGGTTAAAGCTCTTTTTAGGAGTTTTATTTAAATTGTATTGAGGTAATTTTTTTCTTAATTTCCTTTTCAAATGTTTATTTCTGACACAAAGAAACAACTGATTCCTGTGTTTTTATTTTAAAATTTCACTCTATTCATCAATTAACTGTAGTAGGTTTTTTCCACGTCACATATTTCAGCTTATCATACTCTGTTGTTCCATGTTGCTGGGATACTGGAAGTTATGCGACTGGTATTTCAAAGACCTTCGGGATTCATATGTAGTGGTCAGGTTTCAGTGATGCTTTCAGACTAATACAGACTAGAAAGAAAGGAGAGGTGATAAAAAAACTTATCTATGGCAATGGAACATTGTCTAATATAGTACAAGAAGACAAGATCATCAGCTTGAAAGGCATTCAACATATGAAGGGATTCTAAAAAAGTTCATGGAAAAATGAAATGAAAATATAATGGAATCTTGACTGAGCCCCGGTGGCGTAGTGGTTGTGCGTGGAATTGCGGCCCACTGGGATGGAGGTTAGATTCCAGCTCCACGGAGCAAAGGCTGGGCCTCCTACTCCCACCACCTGAGGGCAGTGATTCCCCCCCCCCCCCAAAAAAAAGACAAAAACAAAACAGTAAAAATATAATGGAATTTTTCCACGGACTTTTTGAAACTCTATTATGTGACTGGAAAAGAGCTACTTACTCAACCTTAACGACTTAGATATAACAATACTTTTGGAAGCTTCATTTCTGATTTGGCACCATTTCCAGTGAGACGAAACAACTGCAAACATCCAATAATAATCAGGCTGTAGAATGTATGAAGTACAAGTCTAGGGAAATTGGAAATCATAAAAAATGAATTGTAAGGCACAAGGACTGATATTCTGGGTAGTAGTGAGCTCAAATGAATGGGTATTGGCAGTTTTGATTCAGACAGTCATATAATCTATTCACAGTATAAACGCTTGAAGAAGAATGAAGCGAGGGGCTGAGCCCTGGTGGCGTAGTGGTTGTGCGCAGGACTGCGGCCCACTGGGACGGAGGTTCAATTCCAGCAGTGGGGCTGGGCCTCCTACTCCCACCACCGGAGAGCAGTGATGCCCCCCCCCCCCAGAAAAAAAAAAAAGAATGAAGCGGAACGAAGAAGAATATGACAGAATGAATATGAATGCCTACACATATAAAGATCTACCCTAAAGTACAATGCTGTTAGTGATGGTGTAATACCTGTGTGTCTACAAGGAAGACTAATTAATATGAATTCCATCAGCCAAAACAAGACCAGGGACTGACTGGTGGAACAAACATCAATTACTCATATGCAAGTTTTAAGTTGACAAAAATAAAAATGAATGCATGTAGTTATATGAGTTTGTTCATTTAATCTCAGTGATTTACTGCCGTCAAGTTGACACCCAGTCATAGCGACCCTATGGGACAAGGTAGACCTGCCCCTGCAAGTTTCAGAGACTGTGACTGTGTACAGGAGTAGAGAATCTCTTCTTTTTCCCATGGAGAGACTGGTTGTTTTGAACTGCTGGTCTTTTGGTTAGCAACCCAGTGCATGACCACTCTACTCCCTGGGCCCCTGGCTCATTGACTCTAGATTGTCTAGATTGTTCAGAGTGCTTCCTTAACAATGTGACAAAAGTTCCTGTAAGGACAGTGGCAGCATCTCCACTTTCATTTGTTTCCTTAACTATTTGGTGGATTCTCACTCTGATTCTCTCTCCCTCCACCTCTTTTGTCCAGCTAAAGATCTGTCCATTTTAGTGATCATTTCGGCCACCAGCTTTTTTTGTTTTTTTGCTCATTTCTAAGTGTTTTCTGGTTCAGCTAGTGGTTTGTTCTATGACTCATTATTTATTTAGGAGGATTGCAATGCAGTGAATTATTTAATATGGCTCCTCTAGCTATAGCTTTTGTTATTCCCAACAAACAACCTTTGCTTTCCTGGTGGATCTAGGTGAAAAGATGGGGGAGGATATCGAGAGCCTTATGATTCACCTCTGAGTGATTGCTAACGAGCTTAATTGTGATTACCATTGAGCTGCGTATAACATGAGCCACATCAGAAGTAAGAGGGGACTGGGCATCCGACTATGAGTAAGGGTCGAGCCAGGAATAGAACACTTCCTTTGTGACCTGTGTTTTGAACCTCCTTGACCCAGGAAGCAGTCTTGATAACAGAGGAGCAGCACCAACCCCAACAGAACTAGGAACCGGAACATGAGACAGAGTGGTGGACTTCCTACCCCACAGAGCACATACAGCTGAATGCTTTGGGGCACGAGGCGGCTTTGTGGAGTGGGATGTCTCCTGGTATTT
>PVJH01039569.1:0-17111 GCA_004026705.1 Nesogale talazaci | reverse complement strand
CCTCCTATGTAATGATGTGATTCTTGTTCTTTGGTGCTCGATATCTGCTCCCTTCGGCCCCTCTTGATCACGCATGCTGGTGTGCTTCCTGCATGTGGACTTTGCTGTTTCTGTGCTGAATGGTGACTCGATTATCTTCAAGTCTTTGAGATTCCAGGCATTCAATCATTTGTTAGCTGGGTACCATCATTTCTTCTACGGGGGTGGGGTATTTTATGATGAATTTCCATAGGAGACTTTAATGGTTTCAATATTGCTAATACCCTGTGCAGTAAGTCCCCAGTTTTGAGAAGTTTAGTGACTGGGCCATGACTTGCAAAGGCTGAAGCCCAGTTGTAAACCTCTGCCTCTCCACTCCCACTGAACCTCCAAGGCTGTGTGTCCCTCCTCGGGGTTCTTATAGCCAGAGGGTGAAGGGGCCCTCTGTCTTAGATGCTTAGATGCTGTCTTAGAAAGGAGAGTAGGATGTGTCCAATGGAACAAGGGCTCCCATAGTGACCTCTCCAGCCAGGGACGACCTTGCCAGGTGCGGGGGCCACCATAGAGAACAGAGCGACCATGCTCTGTTGACAACTCAGTCTATGGGGAAGCCGGATGCTCCTCAAAATGTCCACACAGATGCATTCAACATGGGATTACAAGTTGTGGGCTCCGTGGAAGTTTGGGGTGCTAGGAAAGATGTCCAGAGCAGGTCCGAGATGTGCTGTATGCTGACAGCTACAGAGATGTGAGTGTCAGGAAGGGGGTTCAGGATGAGGGCATGACTGGGCACAGCCTGAGCTGGAAGGGGGATGAGAGAAGGCCCCGGGTGAGGTAAGCAGAGAGAGTCTCGGTCCTTGAGGACCTGGTTGAGGACTTTGGACTTTTGCCAGGGGCTTTTGGTGGAGAACTGCAATCTCAGGCGAGAGGGGATTTTGGCTTCTGGTGGCGATGGATTCGATGACCTGGAAAAGTGGGAATGGACAGAAGAATTTTCAGGTGAAATTCACATAGTGGAGGTGAGTGAATCTTTCTCAAGATGTGTCTCGCCTGAGTCAATGGTTGCAACATCAATGTTCTGCCCAGTGCAGCAGGGCACCCGCTCTTTGAGAGAGGAGCTCTGTGGTGGAACCTGGTGCAGAGGTGAATGCAACCCCCTTCCGAATTCCCATTTTCCAGGACTCCTGGGGGCCAAGTTGGCCTGCGAACCCCAAGGAGTTTGTCGTACCTTGAGAACTATGTTACTATGGGCTTCCTCTGAATCTTGTATATTTTATGTATTTCAAAACATTAGTTTGACGAGGGATTCTTAAGCGTCACTGGATGGCTGAGAAGTGCGTGACTTAGAAAAGGTTAAGAAAGCTGATTGAAGGGTTTGCCCAAGCCAGGAGACAGACTGTATGGAAGGAGCTAGTCAGGGACTGGAGCGTCCAGAGCTAGTGGAAATGGAAAAGCAATGGGTGCATCTGCCTCATTCTTGAGAAGAGCTCGTTGACCTTGAAAGGAGCCCCAGTGGTGGAGTGGTTACTTGTTGGGCTGCTAACCCAAGGTCAGCAGTTTGAAGCCAGCAGCTGTTCCTCAAGAGAAAGACGAGGCTTCCTACTCCCATAGAGAGCGGGGCAGCCCGACACTGCCCTTGTAGCATTGCAGTGAGCGGAGCGGGACCTTACTCGATGGTGGGCAGTTTTGAGAGCATCTGTGCTGTCGATTAGATTGGATGCTACGTGCCTGGAAGTTCTCTGCTTGAGTCTGTTCTAAGTTCTGGGTCAGCCACTGCCCAGGCACGAGTTGAATACCAGGAATCACAAAATAGCGGATTGGAATAAGTTCTGAATTTCTTATGAACCTGTTAGCGTGTGGAGAAGCTGTTTAAAAATAAAGGGAGGATTTGTTTCCATTCCTCTTATAGGCAACATTGATATACAGAGCTTCTGCCAGTCTGAACTGGACGAGAGCTGTTTATACCCCCAGCTCATTCAGAATGCCGGAGCTATTTCTAAAGCCTCTATCTTGGCGGCGGCGGCAGCTGCGTGTGCAGATAAATAGCAGAGTCACAAGACCTGGCTGATGGCATTTGTCCGGATTCATTCACTGCCTGGGAGCAAAGCTTGTGCACAGAGATGGAGACAGACAGCAGGGGCTCAGTGTCCCCACTGGATGGAGGAAGGAGGTTCCAGAGGCCGAGAGACTTGCTCACGTCGCTCACTTGGGACTCTGAAGGATTCTAGTTCAGATCCCCCGCCCCCCAATTTCTCCAGTTCCTATGCCCATGGGCATAGTCTCCATGTTGACTTTGCTTCTATGGTGTCCTTCCCTGACCCGGCTTCAGTTTCCCCACCAATTATCCAATATCACCCTTTCCAGGTTTGGGGTCCCCTCCCCGCAGGATCACCATGTGATAATCCTGTGTTTGAATCTCAATGTAAACAATTTTGCCACTTCCAGCACCAAATGTTCCCATTAAAAAAATAAGAAGAATGCTATCTTGGAGAAGGCTTTGTTCAGAGGTGAAGAGCAGGGAGTCACAATTATTATACACT
This sequence comes from Nesogale talazaci, assembly GCA_004026705.1. Taxonomy (NCBI): domain Eukaryota; kingdom Metazoa; phylum Chordata; class Mammalia; order Afrosoricida; family Tenrecidae; genus Nesogale; species Nesogale talazaci. Next base: position 14,592 of record PVJH01039569.1, on the reverse strand, counting down.
CCAGGAGGCTCCAAGCCAACTCCACTTCCCTCAAAATCCCCCGGCACATCTGGCCCCGTCAGACCGCAGGCATGTACTTCCCGAATGTCCACATTGTTTCTGCTTAGAGAGTAAATCTTCCATGAAGTTGTTCTTCCAACAGAGCATTTGTGAGTCAGTCCTACTGAGTCCCCTCCCTGCATTCTTCCATTCAAATGTTCTATGATGATCACATATCGTGTTCATAATGGAAAAATAATCCTTACAAATCCACTCAGCAAAACGGAAAAAAATGAAACCATGGCCATTGCAAGGGTAAGTAAATCCACCTGGCTACTAGGGTTCCGGTTCAGACGTGCCCGGGTTTATTGCAGACAGAGGGCTTAGGCGTCTCTGTGGTCGGTGAATGGCTGCAGACCTAGTCTCTCACTCATCTATGTCTCTTATTTCCTTTCTCCATTCAAACCCAAACCAAGCCCATGCCCACCGGGGCAGGTCGCCCCCCTGCAATTCCACAGCACCAAGTCGAACTGCTCCTTGGGGTGTCCGTGACTGTCAGTCCTCATGGAAGCAGATAGTCTCGTTGCTCTCCCATAGAACAGCTGTTGGATCTGAACCGACCACCTCATGCGGCCCAGCATGTAACCCACTGTGCCACCAGGCCTCCTACTCTTGTCAGGGTGCCATGGAGAAAGGACCCGGTCAAAACCATGGCTTCCAAGAGGGTTCTGCTGGGCCGGCTGCCTTCATATCAGAGAGTTCTGCTCAGAAGGTGATGGTGATTGATTTTGGGGAGGGGGCGCGGGGGGCAGGGAATAGTTAGTTCTAAAAGAGTCATTTTTAAAAAAGTTTTATTATGAATAGACTGAAGGTTAACAGAGCAAATAAAATTTCCATTTAACAATTGATACACATTTTGGTGCATGCCATCAATTGTGGTCGCTCAAAGGTAGCATCCCCGATGCTGCCGCCAAGTGCTTATGGACACGCAAGGATCGTGGGGCTTGCTGGGAAGAGGTTTAAGAACATGGAAAACTGCATGGCTGAGGTCACTGGCTGGGAAAGTTCCTCCAAAGAGCGTTTGTGTTTTTTGAGTTCTCATCACGGCAATGTACCCGCTGCCCTTACCAGAGGAGCAAAGCTGTCTTCTTGGCCTCTTGTTGGGAAACCTTGTCCCATCACCTTCCCCCCTAACCTGGCCCCTTCAGACTTTTGTTCCCGAACCTCCAGGAACACGTCAAAGGAACACAAGTCCCTTGAGGGTGCCAGCCCTGCTGGTTTGTCTTGGTAGAAACAGAAGAGTACAGACTCCTTGGGGGGAAGGGCTAGCAACGGGAACACCGAGTTCAGAAGTGTGCAGGCGTACAGGGAGGCCACGTGGAGACACCATGGCCTCACGTTGTGATTGTATTTGTTCAATAAAGGTTCCTTTGGTTTTGCAGCAATACCATTTGACTCACCCTCATAGAGGTACACTTTTCTCTTGCACATTTCTCTGCCTGTCTAATTATGGCCTCACCACTGTCCAGTCGACGTCACCTCACAGGCACCCATAGAACTGCTCCTGCGGGTTTGTGAGGCGGGAACTCCTTCCGGGAGGGGAGAGCCCTGTCTAGCTCCCGGGGAACAATGGATCGTTTCGAACTACCGACCTTGCGGATGGCAACCCAGCTTGTCACCCCACCCCACCCGAGCTCCCTGCCGTCCTAGTGAGGAAGTGTCAAAAATAAAGACATGGAAGCATTTATAAATGATCGAGGGGACACGAGGAGCCAATACCAAGGGCTCCAGGAGAAAGGAAATATTTTGAAAAGATGATGACAACATACTATGTACAGACGTGTTCGAAACGATGGACATATGTTAGGATTGTGATAAGAGCTGTAAGAGCCCCCAATAAAAGAAAGTGTAAAACATGATTTTAAACTGCTTTTGAGGATTCCAGGTCAACCTTAGGGGCCCCACTTCCTACTCTGGGATAAGCGATGCAGTTGCTAGGCCCCGGGATTATGGATGACCCAGGTCTGCGTAGACTCTTGGCTTGGCCATCCCCTTAGCTCTAGATAACTTTCCTGAGCCTCAGCTTCCTCAGTAAGCCAAAGGCTAACTCACCGCTACGGAATTCCACCTCATGGACCCCAGAGGACAGGGTAGGACTGCTTCTGGGCCTACCTGTGACTCTTTACAAATGTAGAAAGCCTTGTATTTCTTCTGCAGAGCAGTTGGTGGTTTCGTCTCTGAATCTCAACTTCCTCATTAGTCAAGTGGAAATGGTAGCCTTTACCTCCGTGGGCGGTCTGTCATCCTGGTTAATGCCATGCTACTGTTGCTATTCTGGTGCAGACACAAGACACATCACCTTGAAGTGTGACTGTGGTCTTTCTCCCCATTTCCTCATTGTATTTTTATCGAGCTGTAGCAAATACAGTAGGGGGTGCTATTCATAAGTCTACATACAGCTCACTGAACTCCTCTATGTGTACACACCACAGAGCCACTGTCTGGACCAGTCCAACTCCCTCATGCCCTTCCCAGCCAGCCCCACCTTCCTCTGGTAAGCTCTAGTCCGACTCCTATCACTAGGCTGTGCATTTGCTTATTCTTGAATTTCACATGAACGGGGAAACAGTGTGAACTCTCTCATGTCTAGCTCATTTTGTTCAATAAAATCTCTGGGAGATTTCAACCAAATACTTCCAGGGAGCAGTCTCATTTTCTCTCTTAAATTGCTATGTAGTAAACCTTGTAGGAATCGGATCACAATCCATGGAGCCTGTCATTTATTTTGATAGACACTTGTGTTATATCCAGCTTTGGGCTATTTTGAAAAATGTGTTCTGAAGGTTTTTGCAACATCTTTTTTGGTGGAACAGAATACCCAGCTTGGTTGTATATTATCCATAGTAAAATTGCTGGGTTGGAGCGAATGCATATATTTTATTTTAGTAGCTAGTACCACGTCAATTTTAAAGTGATTGTACCATTTCACAACTCCATCAGCAATGCATGTGTATCCCAGCGACTCTTCATCTTTGCCAACACTTAGAATGGTGAGCCCTTTCCTTTCAGCCATCCTGAGGGATGTGCACCAGAGACCTCATTAAATCATTATATAGTTTTATTTTCCTCGGTGACAACGATTTTGCACATCCTTTATGTGCTTATTTGTCACAGGGATTTGATTCCATTTCTAATTTCCCTTGTGTCATCCGTACATAAAAGAGCTAAACATCCTTGAATAATATTTAAAGGGTCTCTCATGTTCCCCTATGATGCTAACACCAGAAATTTAGGACAATCTTTCAGAACATCTATACTGGAATTTTCTGTTTACTCTCAGGATCTTAGCCATATTTAATAATCAAGTTTGCAAGATAATAAATAGTTTTTAGATTCATTGATGTACTGTGCATTTTAAAAGACAGTAAGTGAACTCTTTAGCTTCTATTTCTAGAGTCCACTGGGGCGTGGGGGTGGAGTTCATGTCTATGTCCATCACAGTGCCAAGCACTCTAAATACATCCTCCTCTTTCCTCTCAGCCAGGACTCTTTTAGGTCAATACTACTGCGCCTATATAATTCAGATGAAGCTATGGAAGCTTGGAAGCCAGCCAGTTATTAAATATCAGGTGCAGGATTGTTTTCTCCAGTTCAACAATTTTTATGTTTCCAGTTCAGTGTTCATGGTTATATTCTCCAAGTCGTGCCACCTTTATCAATGCCTCTCTCTGAACTGTTTTGCCATCATGTCGTCACCAACACAAACTCACTGCCCCTAAGCATCTCAGCAAATCTTTTTCATTACTGTGGTCCATTTGATGTCATAAAAGTACTTTTTTGAGAGAATACATGGCTAAGTCTAATTCTTTTCCCATGAAACTCTTTTTCAGTTTATAGATGACATTAGGTATAGTTTAGTTTCAGGCCCTCCCCCCAGTCTCAGTGGTACCAGAAAGTCTGAGATCTTGAGCACATGAAGTTCTTTCAACATGAATCGATCAGGATTCTTCTATAGAAACTTTGATCAAATTATTCTGGGCTAGACTCAGGATTCAAATACTGATTTGATTGTATGTATAAACCTGCTGCAAAAGACCTCTTAGAAGTATTAAAAATCAACGGTGTCACGTTAAGGACTAAGGTGTGCCTGTCCCCTAAGCTTCCATCGCAGTTTCAATTTCCTTATATTTGAAAGCTGGACAACAAGGAAGGCATTGGAGCAGAGGATCTATTTTGGATTATGGTGTTGGTGAAGAATATTGACTATTTCATGGACTACCAGAGGGATCAAGAAATCATGTTCAGAAGAAGTAAATCTAGAATGCTTCTTAGAAGGAAGGATGGAAAGACTTCATCTCATGTACTTTGGACTTGTGATCAGGAGAGACCAGTCACTGGAGCAGGTCATCATTCTTGGAAAGGTCAAGGTTAGGGACACAGAGGAAGACTTTCAATGAGACGGACTGACACAGTGGCTGCAACAAGGGGCTCAAACATAGCAAAGGTTGTGGGTAGGTCCCAGGACTGGGCAGTGTTTTGTTCTGTCAGACATAGGGTCCCTATGAATCAGAATCCACTTTGCAGAGGGCAGCCACATTTAAAGGATGCACTTTAAAGACCTCACCTAGGAATAGATGTCACTTGTGTTTCAGAAAAGTCAACAAGAAGATGTCACGAAGGGTGAGTGAGTCAGTGGAAGAAGTCAATTTCCACTTAGTTTTGGCAATGACCTCAGGGTACTCCAGGACCCTGAGCTGTTCGTGTAGTGACTTGATTTCCAGTGGTGGTTTTCAGTTACTGTCAAGACGGTTCCAACCTTTGTACAACAGAGCAAAACACTATTTGGTTCTTGGTGGCTTAGGGGAATAGAAATTGTCTCCCACTCAGTGTCCAAATCCATGTCTCGGCAGAAGATTCCTTCTGAGAGTCTCTCCTAAGGTCTGCTGTCTGCCAGAAATGCTTTTACGTGGCCCTTGCCCTCAACTCTGTATCTCCATGACTATCCTGGTCTTTGTATAACTCAATGATTAGGCTTCGGCTCCATCCTACTGTGGTGATAATGCAACTGACTGGTAATGACATTTCATCAGACATTTCATCATTACATTACAGAAGACAATGTATTCTGCTCAAGGCCAGCTGCCTGCCTCACATGCAACTCCTCCGTGACGGCAACCAGATTAGTATTGCCCAAACCCCTGGGAGCCAAAGCCTAACCAAGTTGACCCATCAAATTCACCACCCCCATACTCCTTGGCAGACCCTGTTAGCTTTGGTATTGAAGTGATTTCAAATTTGTCTCATGAAATGCCACCACACTGTATTTTTCCCTAGAACATCCCTCCCTGTTCCTTTAGACTTTGCAAAACATCCATTTTAATGGCTTCCTATTTCATGAAATGTGTATATTGTTAGATATTTAATCACATTGTAGGGGTTGGAAGCTTGTTTCTTAATTGTCCATGCATAAATAGTGCCATGGTGAATACCTCCACCTGCACACACCATTGTTGGATCTTTTGTTTTAATCTCATGGAATATAAACAGCAAAGCACTCGCCAACTCCAGCTCGTCTCCTCGCCATTTAGGACACTGACTGCATTAATCTGGTAGGGCAGCCAACTGGGCCTCCTCTCCCATTAACATCAGCCCTCTGGCCGATCCACTGACTGCTGCCCCGCAACCTCACAGAGAGAGAGAGAGTTCTTGCATGACGTCCTCAAGTTTCAGTCTAACTAGACTCTTGTTTGATTTGAGGAAGACCCCAGGTCCTGCGTTTGGGTGGCTTTGGAAAGATGGCAGCGTGGTCATGTCTTTGATTCCAGAACTTGTCTCCCTAAGGGGAGATGGTTCTGAGAGTGCTCAAGAGATTCAACATGAACGTCAGACCCAGACATCCCATGGTGTCCCAGTGTCTCAGTGTCCTCACCTGTACAACTGGTGGAAATAACAGGACTCACTCAATACCTTAGAAAATTTCCCTGAGATTCTAGAAAGGGGTTGCAAAATGAATCATACAAGTAGCATTTTGCCTTCCAGTGCTCCTCAGGAGAAAGACACAATTATCTGCTGTGGTAGAGGCTGCTACCTTGCAGCCCCCCTGAGGCATCGCCATCCCGCCCAGGGGTCGCCGGGATTCTGAATCCACATGGTCACAGGTCCTGCTGCACATGTCACAGTGAGGGTGAGCCCATTGCCCATGTGCGGTCTCGGCACCCAGCACCGTTGCACACCCCAGCTGCGTGGCCCATGGGCATGTACTTGAAGCAGCTTTCTCCATGGTGTCTTGATTCTCACTCCTCAGCCTATTTCTTTCTCTGCCCCAGGGGTGCTCACACTTTGTCAGCATGCAAGCTACTTATGAAATGATCAAGTCAAAATGATCTACCAGCTACCAAAATGCAAAACATGTTTTTATTTACTAATGGCATTTATTCCTAAATGCATTGAGAATCCTTTATATGTACCATGGTTGTTTATGTACCTTGCATAACTGCATAAGTACATATTGCACAACACAACAAACTATGTACATTTTTTGTCATGACCTGAGTTGACTCTGATGACTTGCACTGCATGGAATGAGCCAGGGATGCATAGTCCGGACAGGAGCTGCTGACAGCCAGCCTCAAGCACCCTTCCAAGTACTCCTCAGTCACGGTGGAATGGGACTTGGACTTCATGATCTTTATGTGGGAAAAGACTGACTCACATAAACAAGTAGAGTGGAATCATGCAGTCAAGGAGGTTGCACGGTTTCTCCTGTTTGGGTACTTTCCCTCTGTGAGTAAGTTCCAGAATATTCATGTGCTCTGGACTTCAGCTGACTGTCGGGCTTATAGTGTCAAAATTTCCCATTCTGTATGAAAGTGATACGTTTGTATCTTCTTACTCGGCCCAGTTCTCCCACTCATTTTAATACTCTTTGTTATGTTTAAGACAAAAAAACCAAGGTCTAAAAATTGGTCATAACTTGTCAGTTTTGCTGCACCTAGCCCAGTTGCTTGCACATATGTTTGACACCTACAATTGCATCTGATTGACTGCGCTGTCTATCAATTAAATAACGGGATTGATGCTAGGATTACATCTATTTTTTAATGCCATGGGATTGACCCACTCACTATATTTGCAGTCGACTAGTAGATTGCACGTGCTAAACGTATTGAGCACCTCTGCTTTATCTGATGACCTTCTTAAGGGCAAAGGCAAGGGGGTGAGAACTAGTAATGAGCTGGTGTTTACTGAGTGACTAACTAGGGCCTGAGGAGTCCCTGTGGCACTGTGAGTTAAGCATTGGGCTGCTAACCACAAGGTCGGCAGTTCAAACACACTAGCCACTCCATGGAAAAAAGAGGAGGCAGTCTGCTTGGGTCAAGACTTACAGTCACAGAAGTGACTTGAGGACAGTGGGCTGGTTTGTGTGATTTTTTTCTTTTTGGTTTAAGTCCCAGGGTGATGCCAATGATAATGACACTCCTCTGAGTTTCTCCCAAAAGATGGAGATTCAAGTCCCCCCAGGACACCTTGGAAGAAAGACCTGGAGATCTACTGAAACAAACAAACAAAATGGCTCTACTTCGGCCCTCATGAAGCTGCCACAAATCAAAACTGGTTCCACAGCAATTGGGAGAAAAAAGAAAATGGAGACTGGGCTCAGCCTCTGTGCTCAGTGCCAGCCGCCGGGCCACCCTGGCTGTAGCAGGTGTGGTCCTCAGGGAGCAGGGACTGAGTGAGGGCTGAATGATGCACACCCCCACCCTGTTAGATTCCAAGAATCACAAAGACACAGGTGGGGGTGGGATGAGGAAGACTGGCTCTTTTCCAGGCTCCACTCTTGTAGATTCTGATCCAGAAGGTCCAGAGCAGTGCCCAGGAATCTGTGCTTTGAACCAGTGCCCTGTCAGCCCTGCAGGAGGTGTTCAGCTCCTTGCTGACTGGGATCAAGGATGGGGTGTTCCCCCCTCCCCCCCGCCCCAGGCGATGGAGGGGAGGTCGTATAGTTCAGCCCAGCTTTTGAGGCTGAAGGGCTGGCACTTCCCTCAGGTTTCCACTCACCCAGACTTCCAGAACTGGCCAGAGACCAGTCTGTTCAGAGGCCAAGGAAGGTGTAGGGACACTGTGAGGCATTTGTCAGTGTTCAAGGCAGCCTTGGGGATGTTCCAAGGGAAAGCTGCCTTCCTGAACTCACCTGCGGGCTCACCTGTCTGCGTAAGGCTCTGTTCCAATGAGACCCGGAGGTCAAACAGGGAGCATGTGAACCCACCCACTCCCCCAGCAGACACTTTGTTGCCTCGCCTGTCGTAAAGGACTCCTGGTGCAAAGATCTGTAGGACGCTAGCCTACAGGGTACAGCAGCTGCACCCCTGGGCTCGGGCACAGGAACAATTGTACAGAGGGCGCAAGGTCAGGCGGGATTTCCTTCTGTTGTGCACGAGGCTGCTATGGGTCGGGTCAGACTCAATGGCACCTCACAACAGCAGCAGTGGGACAGGGGGTCACTGGCCCCACGTCACCTCCCATTGCTAACAGGCCGTACTCCTCGCTTGAGACATTGTCTACGGATTCTCTGCTTAGCTAGTCCTGGGTCACCTCACACATCCCCCCCTCCCGTCGCCCCAACTTTTTATTGTTGACCTTGTTGAGTAATAAACTGGCTGGTGGGAGGAGTGGGGGGGGGATCTTGTTACACTATAGCCAGGCAGGCTGCACCTCCGGTGTTAGCAAGCTTGGCTCTGGGGTTTTCTCCATGATGATCTTTCTAGAAGCACATCACCAGGCCTTTCCCCCTCAGCACAGCTAAGTGAGTTCACTCTGTCAACCCAAACCAAAGGCCGTGCCATCCAGTCACTCAGGATTCCCAAGGCTGGAAATCGTTATGGGAGCAGACAGCCTCATCTCTCTCCTGCTGAGGAGCTGATGGGTTTGAACCACCAACTGTGGGTAGTAGACCAACCTTTACCCAACACCACCACCTGGGGTCCTTGTCAACACAAACCACTAGTGCTATCCAAGGACTTGGCCCCCAACCACCTTTGGAGTTTTTTTTTAATCATTTTATTGGGGGCTCATACAACTCTTGTGTCAAGCACATTTGTGTATTTGTTTTCATCATCATCCTCAAAAACATTTGCTTTCTACAAGATACCTTGGTATCAGCTATTCATCCCCTCCCCAATAAACCCTTGATAATTTATAAATTATTTGGTCATGCCTTACATTGCCCAATCGATGTCTTTCTTACCCACATTTCTGTTGTTCATTCTTAAGGGAAGGGGTTATATGTAGATCTTTGTAATTGGTTCTCCCTTTCTATCCCACCTTCCCTCAACCCTCCCGGTAATCACCACTCTCACCACTGGTCCTGAAGCATTCATCTGTCCTGGATTACCTGTGGTTCCAGTTTCTATCAGTACCAGTGTTCATCCTCTGGTCTAGGCGGATTTGTAAGATAGAATTGAGATCATGATAATGGGCGGGAGGAAGCAATAAAGAACTAGGTGAAACTTGAGGTGCTACACTGCACCCTGACTGGCGCGTATCCTTCCCAGGACCCTTCTGTAAGGGGATGTCCAGTTACCTACAGATGGGCTTTGGACTCCTACTCCCCACTCACAATGATATACTTTCTGGTTCTTTGACGCCTGGTCCCTTCGACACTTCATAATCACACGGGCTGGTGTGCTACTTCCATGTGGGCTCTGTTGCTTCTGAGCTAGATGGCTGCTTGTTTATCTTCAACCTTTAAGACCCTAGACACTGTATCTTTTGATAGCTGGGCACCATCAGGTTTCTTTACCACATTTGCTTATGCACCCACTTTGTCTTCAGGGATTGTTTTGGGATAGGCTGGAGTGGTCTTCCATGTGGGCTTTGTTATTTCTAAGCTAGATGGCCACCTGTTTATCTTCAAGTCTTTACGACGCCAGATGCTGTATCTTTTGATAGCTGGGCACCATCAGCTTTCTTCACCACATTTGCTTATGCACCCTTTGGAGTTTTCGAGTTATGCCTGATCAGACGGAATGAGATCCATGAGAACACATGAGTTTGGCAGGGTCTGTCTACAAATGTCTTCACATGTACTGTACATATATCCATGACCATCACTGAGCAATTGTGAGGCTGGCGCAGGACGGGGCAGTGTCTCCTTCTATTGTACTAGGGTCCCTGTGAGCAGGAAGGCACCTAACAACAATATAGTTGAGCAGAGAGGGAAACATAATAGAAAAAAACATCTTAGCCATCAACAAACACCTTGAGGGAATGAGTTGCTGGATCTGGGGGCTCAGGACTGTGTCTTGGAGGACAGCAGAGTCAACTGTCAGAATAGTTCACAGAAACTCACTTTGGTGAGCAGCCAATGAGGTCTAGAAGACCTACTCTCGGCCGTCCAAGGTGCACTGTGTCTATGAGCTGCTGATCTCCCCTGTTCCGAGCAAAGGAGCACTTAGAAAAGGAGAGATGCAAAAACCCATTCACCTGAAGGACCCACAGGACACCTGCCCATCAGGCTCCCATGGGTGACCACTGGGAAAAGGGTCACAATAGCTCATTGTGGAGTGTGGGAGAAAGACAGGGCATGACACTTGAGTTGGTTGGCTAGAGACTCGGGGAACGCGCGAGAGTCATCTTTTAGGCTGACTGAATGCCCCCATGGTTCAACTTACAGACCAATCACAAGACAGGTTGTGACAGCGGGGAGAAGCACCAGCCACCCGGGTCACCATGGCAACCTCTGCTGGGATGGCGGAGAGGCAGCACAGAACAGGAGGGAAGGATCCAGGAAGGAAGAGGGAGGGGGTTTCACTGCAGGATTGCAGCAGCATCAAAGGGGAGTGTGTTTTCCATTGTCAAATGGAAGATCCATTTGCTCTGTAAAACACACACACACACACACACACACACACACACACACTGAATAAAAAAGAGGATTCCACCCCCAAAAGCAGACCCAATGTTCCCAAAGCACCTTGTGCATACCCTTAATGGGGTGCCGGCGCTGGCGCCATGGAAGTGTGCATGTCTGTTCCCATCTGTACCGTGGTCACTCCGGCAGCTCAACACCTGCTCTGGAAACTGGCAAATGCCACACCTCAGGGGCTGCCTCCCCCACTGGGCTGTGGGACATACAGCAGCACATCCCATCCCCAGTCTCTGTGGGACCCCGGGAGCTGCCTGCAGGGCATGTAGGGGACTGGAGGGGCGGGGGTTCTCCAGTGTTTGACAGAGTGCAGTCCTACTAACTCACCACTACTTGTTTGATAGAAAACATTTGCATGGCCCTTCTCTGACACGGGCTCCAGTTGTCACGGGTTTTGTTATATGAGGGACAGTTTTCACTGAAAACATTAAAAAAAAAAAAAGATCTATGACCACAGACTCCAAGTGTTAAAAATGTTGAGACATGGAGAATAGCGGTGGCTTCAGGGACCTCCTCCCTCCAGTTAGCTGGCTGTACCCAGGGCGTTCATTTTCCGCAAGGTAACCTTCAGGATGGGGTGCAGTGGAAGGAGAGGGAGGAGACGGTTCCCATGGAAGGTGACGGCCTGGAAATGGGGTTCCCCCAGTGATGAGGGGACCCGCAGTTTGAAGTCTGCTGGGCTCACAGCTGACCAGAGTCCACCCATACAGGGAAGCCTGTGAAAGCCGGAACCTGGATATGGTGGGACCCTGTCTGAGAAGGGAAGTGCCAACACTGTCCACTAAAACAAATGCTGGCAGAGGTGAGCCTGCCCCCTGCCCCACACTGCAGAGCGAGCTGCCCTGTCCAGTGCGGCTCTCCCAGGTCCTGCTGGGACTGCGCTGTGTGCAGCACTGCAGATGTCGACCTCCCTGGTCGGCTGGTGCCACTGGTCACTGGGGGTCAGGTCACAGCCCTGCCTGAAGCTGCAAAGCCTGCCGCCTGGCAGCAGCCCCAAACAGTCTGTGGACGATGCTCTCCACACCCAGCCCGGCATTAGCTCCTGAGGCAAGAGCTTGAACTCTGGAGCCAAGTCTGTTAGAAGCAGGAGGGTCTACCCACTATCCCCCTGGATCAGCTCTTTCATCTGTGTGGGATCTCTCCCCCTCTCTCTCTGATAAACCAGACCGTGTTTGGCCAACTTTCCTGTTGGCAGACTCAGGAAATCACCTGGATCAAGTTCCTGTCTCGACCTTGACAGATAACCCCAGCGATACACCGAGTGTCTGCCTGGAGGGTGACAGGGGGAGCAGTGACAGACTGGACGGAGTCCAGCGCCTGGAGTCCGTCGTGACCTTTCAGCAACAGTTCCTCTCATCAGTCCCTTCAAGCTGCAAAGCACACGCCTGACCTTTTCCTAAACGGCGTTTGGGAAGGCCGTGAGCACGACTTGCAGCGTCTCCTCCTCTGGTCGATCCACAGGGCCGGGGCCACAGCCCATGCTCTGTAGGTCTGGGCACAGCTGGCCTCCTGGGCCACACAGAAGGCGCTCACTCCCCAGGCTGTCAAGAAAGGCACAGGATCCTTACATAAAGTGACCAGATTTTAAGTGGGACCCCATTGACGGGGTGGGTATGGGTGGGTTCCTTGATGAAAAATTTGGTCTATACGGAGCAACAAAAATGTTCATAGAACGCAAAAATAGTATGGTGATATATTTGTTTTAATTTTAAAATGCCGCGGGGCGTTGTTAAATTGTTGGAAAGCAGGACGCCTGGTCACTTTATCCTTAGAGCGACGGACTCTCTGCCCTTGTCTCTTTGCAGTGAAAAGCAAAATGGAGGAGGATGAAGAGGATGCGGCCAAGAGTCCACCATCATAAGGTCCACTGGGGTCCCTTCCAGCCTGCGGGCCACCCCTCCATGCTCGTAAATCGTCCCCCAGTATGCTCCCTCTTCCTTCATACTGGCACCCCAGTCTCTAAGAAACAGGAATATCCCCCCTCCACTGCAAACATGCTGTAGGACACTTGTCCAAGTCTCACCTTCCTGCCCCCAGTTCAATGGTTCCATCCAGGTATCTCCTGCCAGGTGGTTTTTGCACTTTAACTCAACTCTTTAAAGTGGGTTTTCAGCTTACCTGGTGACGTTCCTCAAAATGCAACCAAACAAGACATCTTTGTGATCATTCCCAAAAGGGCTATCTCAGTGCAAACCCCACAAGGAGGGACATTTCCACGTGAACACACCAGAGAGAGCACGGGCCTTAGCCAAGGGGCCCTGTCCACTTAGCGCCCTTTGCTTCTGTAGTTTGCCGTTCACCAAGTCTCGCTTTCACAGGCCGGACTCAGTCCCCGGGCAGTCTCTGAGGCCTCACACTCGTGTGTCAGGGGTTTTTGCCAAGCTAGCACACATCTTACGTAAATAGTAAAGCCTTTATTTGGGTGATAGCATTTTGAAAATAAAACCTATCTGCTCATGCTTTATCTTTCAAATTTCTAATATAGAGGTATATATATGGTCATTTATGATACACATGAATTGTCTTGAAATTTTTTGAGTGCCTTTTTTAAAATAAGTATGCAACAGTCAGCCAGGGGACATGAAACACTATAAAACACATGAATATATTTAATAAATATATAGTATCTATCAAAAATGAGCCTGGGCTCTTCATCAGTGGATAAAAAGCACCTGCTGAGAAACTGTAAGCTGGTATCAGCGGATTATAAAAGCCACAATGCTCCCTTTCAGCTCACTCTCGCCTTTGGGCCCCGAGACATTCGTCTCAGCCATGGCCAACCAAGAAGATGCTGAGTGAAGACCCGGTCACTTTCACTCTCCATCATCTCTGTCATTGGGGGCCCTGCCAGGAGCTGGGATGGAGGCAACAGGCCTCCCATCCTTAGGGCTTAAGACCCGGAGACACGAGACACCAAGCGCCTTGTCAGCTGGGGAGGTCTCCATGCCGACCACCTGGCCTTCCATTGCCAGCAGCCAGCCAAACCTGGGATGGAAGGGCACTTCTCCATGCGAAGGGGGGGAGGGGGGAATCAGAGTGGCTGTTATAGTCCCAAAGTGATTTAATAAGCAGATACAGGAAGATTTGTGCTTACAATGAGATATTTATCACAGATGCTCTCTTTCCAATCACCCCCTCCCTCCCCAACAAGTCTTAGTTACAAAAATATCGCAAACAGAGGTGCCATTGAACCCGGTGTTCAAAACTCCGCTCCAGGGGGCAGCTGGCTTCCACAGACTGCCTTTTGGCCAAGCTGTCTTGTTTTCATCAGGTGAATTCAGTAGAAGAATCTAGAGCTCTTTCCCTTTCCCTCAGCCCCCAGGAGCCCGACCCCAGGGAGGACCCACACCAGAGGGCTGTGTGTGTCCTTCAGCAAGAGATGGCTTCATTTCGGGGGAGCGGGGAATCACCACTCCAGCTGAGCTGCTGCAGGGCTGGACAACAACAGAACCCAGAGCCAGCGGGCCTGCACAGACCCCCAGTGCAGGGTGGAGGGGGTAGGGGTGGGGGGTGGCCTGGAGACCGAGTCGCTGGCAGGCGGGGTCAGAGAGCTCCAAAGGTCTCCAGGGATCGGGGCTGAGCAGCCATTTCCTGGCACAAGAACGTGTAAGGTGGTTGTTTTTCAGCAGGCTAGAGTGAGGTGTGTGCGAGACCCATCCCAAGACACTGGTTCTGCAGGCGAGCCCCTG
>PVJH01039568.1:0-16337 GCA_004026705.1 Nesogale talazaci | reverse complement strand
AGGTAGCCAAGGCCACTCTCCTGGCATCCCAACCTGCCCGGCGGGGCAGAGCTCACCTCTGGGGAGGTGACAAAGGCGTGGGTCTCGGGGTTGGCATCGTTGCGGCCAGTGAAGTTCCGGTTGTAGGAGGTGACAATTGTGTTTTTCTCTCCCTTCTTGATGTCTTTCCTGACAAATCAGAGGGGACCGTGTGAGAGGCGTCTGCCTGTCCCTGTCCCCGCCTCATGCCAGGCGGGCGGGTTCCTGAGAGTGGAGGGCCTGAAGGAAACACCTCCCTCCCTGGGACTCAGACCTCCACCAGGGGTCCCGGAGACAGAGCTGAGACTACACCACGGCTGGAACCACCTGGGCCCCCAGCCCTCCACACCCTCACCCCCCACCCGAGCAACCTCCACTCAGCAGCCTGCCCAAGCCCCGGGCTGTCCTTTGGTCAGTGCAGGCTGCAGTACGTGGCCCCCCGAGCCCAGCCTTCAGCTGCCCAGGATGACTTGCGTCTGAGGGTGGATGACCTCTGGCCTGTAGTCTGAGCGGGCTGAGCTGCAGTCTCTTCCTCCCACTCAGACACCTCCCCGACACCCGGGCTCCACTCCAAGGGCCCCCTCACCTGTCCCACTGACCAATGCAGGGGCCGCAGGCGTTGGCCAGGACGATGCCGCCCACATCTCGCAGGGTCTGTGCCTGTGGGAAAGGGGCAGGGGAGGGGATTCAGGACCCTGAGAAACAGCTACACTCCCTGCCCAGAGGTGGTGAACACAGAGGGATGAGGGCGGGGCAGGGACATAGGGCACTCACGTAGCCGTCCCGCTCAATGGTGGCCCGGATCTGCTCAGAGCCAGGCGTGATGGTGAACTGCGACTTGCACTTGAGCCCGTGGGCCAGTGCCTGCTTGGCCACAGCTGCCGAGCGCCCCATGTCCTCGTAGCTGGAGTTGGTGCAGCTGCCGATAAGACCTGGGGCGTTGTGGGCGGCACGTCAGAGGGAGGCCTGCACCTGACTTCGCACCACCCAGAGACCTGGGTACAGGTAGTCACCTGTGGTGGGTGGTGGGCCAGAGCGGTTCCTAACAGAAAAGCAGGCAGCCCCAACTCAGCACCCGTGGACGGAGAAGGATTGAACTTAACGCCAACAGCACCTCTACACCTTTTCCAATGTGCCCTGGTTTTACTGTTGCGTTTCTGGGGCCGTGCGCTATTTGCTGACTATTTGAGGAGTTCTTCAAAAGTGATTTAATCAGAAATTCAACAAACCACAAACCAATATCAAGACAGCCCCTGATGAATCCCCAGGCTTTTTTTAGCTGCTTCAATCAGGTTTTTATTCAAAACAAGTTGTCCAAAATGACAACCTGAGCGGGACACAGTGGGCTTTATGCGGCTTTCTGGTGGCTGGTGTCTGGCTGGGCGCAGCCTGCCTTCCTGTGCCTTCCTCCCCACCGCACACGCTCGTCGCTGTCACCCTGAGCCTGGGACCCCAGCCCACCCTGGCACGGTGCTCCTGCATGTGGACTGAGCTTCCAGACGCCCTGGTGGGTTCCCAGGCCTCTGTGAAGACTTAGAAGGGTGCTGAGGCTCTTGAGCTCTCTCCAAGACCCGTGTTAACCATCTTCTGCATATGTGTGTGTGTGTGTGTGTGTGTGTGTGTGTGTGTCTGGTGGTGGTGGGGTGTTGGAGGCAGTGTTCCTTTCCGGCAGGTGCCTTAGAGCCCCTCCCACCAGCGTGACGCTCCCTCAGCCCAAATGGCTCGTGGGTCCGTTGCTGCAGGGCTGCTCCCAAGGCCAGGTGACGGGGTGGCCCCACAGGGGCACGGCAGAGTCCTCACCTGCTCTATTCTCTGAGAAGCACCGGCCTTTTTGCTATCATTCGAGGTCTCGAGCTTCTTAAGGAGTCAACCTATCGCCCGGGTCTGTCTTCTTGTAGCCTTCCACTTTGTCCCTGCCCACCAGAGGAAGTCCAGGAACTCCCTCCATACGCTGACCTTCAGGTGTAACCGGCACTGGTGAAGGTGGCAGCAGCCAGAGCGTGTGCACTCCGGTGGCAATGGCGCCAGGCTCTGGTCGGTGCACACACGTAAGTTCCAAGGGTACCTATCCCCACAAGCACCGTGGCCAGAACAGGGTGTCCCTCGCCCCAGGACTCAGCGCTGGCCTGGTGGCCTGCCAATGCCTGACAGCACAGGGCTGCCTCGTGGTGAACCAAGTGCCCGCTACTGGCCGCCCGCCCAGCATGTACCCCAATGTGCCCCACTGAAACAGGGTGACTCTGCAAGTGGGCAGACAGCCCCATCGTGCTCCTCGGGAACGGCGGGGAGGTTGCACCCGTCAGCCTTGAGTTAGCAATCCAGTGCTTCCCGACACCACCCCACGGTACATTGTTGCTTGCTTGTATTGTCTGGATTAGTGGTTCTCAACCAGGGGTCTCCCGAATCACAAGAGCAGCGAAGTAACAGTGATTAGCAACGGAAATAATTTTATGAGCCGGGGTCACCACCACCTGAGGAACTGTAGTAAAGGGCAGCGGCATTAGGGAGGCTGAGGACCACTGCCCTAAATGAACACACACTTTTTAATACAGATGCCCACAAAAACAAACTTTTTAATACCAACAAAAGGGGGACTGAGCCCCGGTGGCGTAAGTGGCTCAGTGTGGGAGTGCGGGACTGCAGCCCGTGGGCTTGGCGGTTCAAATTCATCGGCGGCGCTCAGGAGCAGCGCTGAGTAGCGCCCACAACCACCAGAGGGCAGTGATGCCCACAAAAACAAACAAACAAAGGCCATCGCTACAGAGTCATACAGGAGACGCAGGAGCTGGCGGCTTCCTCTCCCCGAGAGACCCAGGGACATGGGGGACAGGGAGGTGCTCACCCACGCGGATGTCCAGGGGCCATCCTTCCTTCTCGGCCACTTTCCCCACATCAGCCACAGGGTGGGCCAGGTCGGGTGTGAAGGGTCCGTTGATGTGTGGCTTCAGCTGAGGACACAAGGACACAGAGTGTTGGGAGGCGGACGTGGAGTGGGAGGAGGCCAGGTCCTCAGGGAAGTTCTTCCCAGCCCTCACTGACACTGCAGAGTCAGGTGCTGAGGCCAGCGTACCCTGAGCTGGTAACCCGGAATCGCTCCACTGTCGTGAGAAGTTGGAGGTCAGTGACCCAGTGGCCGCGGCCTAGAGGAACCCAGCCCCTGCTGTCCGGTCGCCTCTGCACCCCTGCAGCAAGGACTCTGAAGCCCATGCACTTTACACGTGCTTGCAAGAAACCGACAGGAAAGCCCACTACCATTCAGTGGGTTCTGACCGAGCTGAGGGGTTCCTGGAACACGCACCTCTCCACTCATCCACTTCCTCCCCGGCCCCCATTGCCCTGTTCCTGTGCCTTCCCGCTTCTGAGAGTGTGTTGGGGAAATGCTGCCCTTTGCCTGCTCCCGGATTACTGCCCCTCGATGGGCCTGGCTACTGTCTGGCTGGAAGGGGCAGGGCAGGGAGGACACTGACTGCTGCATCACGCCTCCTGGAGCGGCTGGTGGGTCTGAACCACCAACCTTCCTGTTCACAGGTGAAGGTTCAAGCTCTGCGTCCCCAGGGCTCCGTCAGCAGCACCCCATGAATATAGAAGTGGACGCACTCAGCCAAAGTGGGAGACAGACGGGCCTTTCTACTCCCAGAGTGAATCTCGCACACTCCCAGGGGCAGCTCAGCCCCGTCCTAGTTCGAGGGCAGTGTGTCCGGTGCAGGGCAAGTACTCAGCACACGACAGTCTGTCACGAGTGACCTCAGGGCGGACGAGCTGCTCACGTGTGACAGCGGAGTCAGCCGGCAGCACCAGCCCCCAGGGACCACGGCCCAGGCCTTCCACTCTGCTGCACCTGCGCTGCAGCCTGCCCCCTGCACCGTTCCAACGCCACCCGACACCAAGGAAAACCTTCCGGGCCCAGGCCTCTCCAGCCCTGCCTGTTCTGGCAGCAGCATGCAGGGCACGGGCCACCAGAGGCCCCAGGCCGGCTGGCTGTGCAGCCAGGGACCCACCCTGATCCTCGGGGGCTGACAGCCAGCAGCCATGATAGAGCCCCCCCCGGGGGGGGGGTGTCTGAGCACCCCCACCCTCAGAAAGTCCTTCCTCACCTCATTGAGGTTAATTTCCACCAGCTGGTCATAATGGCAGCCGGGGTCAGGCACCAGGTTTTCCTTGAATTCGTCAGCAACATTGGCAATGTCTGAAAGCAACGGGAAGGGGGCTGCAGTGCTCGGAACAGGATAGGCCATCCGCCCGCCTGTCACCTAGCAGTCTGCTGGATGCCAGGCTCTGGGCGCTGACAGGGCACACGAAAGAACAAAACCACACAGGCCAGAGGAGACGAAGCTGGGGAAGGTGAGTTTGAAGAAGTCAGAAAGGGCAAGGAAGGGCCCTCCAGACAGGAAGCCTCTGCCTGGCTGGGCCTCTGCATCACCGCTGCTCCTCCACCCCACTCCCCACCCCCGGTCAGCTTCCTGCTTTCAACCTCCCAGGAGCAGAGCTAGACCCTTCCCGGGGTGGGGGGGAGGCTGGGAATCGGCTGTTGTCTTGTCCCAGCTATGACTACAATTCTACACAGCCACTGCTCCAGATAATCTCAGACGCTTCTGTCGGGGTCCCAACTATCCAGCTGTCTTCCCAGGCCCACCCCCCAGTTTCAGTCCTAAAACAGGGCACCCCCACCCCAAAACACACACAGACAATGTTCCACACAGCAAAGGGGTTACTCAGAGCCTCAAACGCCACGATAGGGGGACAGCATCTGCTCAGGCAGCCAGAAGCACGACGGCTGACCCCATAGCCCGCCACCAGCCCTGCGGGCTCACCTGCCCGGCCCGTCTTGCTCAGGTACTTCTTCATCCTGTGGTTGTAAGGGAACACTGAGGTGGTGGCTCCGATTTCTGCACCCATGTTACAGATGGTCGCCATGCCTGCAGGGACACGGAGCTGCCTGAGCCGCTACCCCCCCCCCCTCCGCCGCCGACACACATTCCCCCCCAGTCTGAGTGGGGAGGGCCCCCCACCCCCGCCGGGAACCAGACCCGATGTGGCTCTCTGCGTGGTGGCCAGGTAGCATGATAGCCACCTGACAGTGCAGGTCATCTTTCCTGGGAGTCTCCTTCTGGAGCACCCAGGCCAGCCCTGGGCCCAGCTCTGGCAGCCTGAGCTCTGAGCGGCCCCAGAGAGACAGGTGGCGGCTCTCCCTGACCATCTCTCTCCAATCTGCAGCCCTCACCAGTGCAGGAGATGGAGTCGACGCCGGGCCCGTGGTACTCGACGATGGCGCCCGTGCCCCCCTTCACAGTGAGGATGCCCGCCACCTTCAGGATCACATCTTTGGGGGAGCTCCAGCCGGAGAGTGAGCCCGTCAGTTTCACACCAATCACCTGGGAAGGAGGCGGCCGCCATTATGGTCATGGCCAGCGGTAGACACGAGGCACCCACCCGATGACCACCTCCCTCACTCCATCCTGGAGGCCCCAGTCTGCGGCAGTCCCTAGCCCTTCTGGGTCTCAGGGTCACTACAGAAGATGCCCTGCCAGGCTCACCTTGGGGCACTTCAGCTCCCATGGGATCCCGGCCATGACGTCCACCGCATCAGCACCCCCAACCCCAATGCAGATGCCCCCAAGGCCCCCTCCATTGGGGGTGTGGGAGTCGGTGCCGATCAGAAGAACCCCAGGGTATGCGTAGTTTTCCAGAATGATCTGAAAATAAACAAACAAACCCCAAGGTGATAAGATGGGAACAGAGCAGAGCCTCAAAGATGGTGGGTTCCAACCTGGGTGTCGAGACACCCCTTTGGGAGGGAAACAACCCTTTCAAAGAGGTCGCCGATTCACAAAGCAAAAACAACCCAGCAAAATCACAGTCATGAAGTAGCAACAAAAATAATGTTGTGGTTGGGGTCACACCACCACATGAGGAACAGTATGACAGGGGCGCGGCAGGGGCGCAAGGCTGAGAACCCTGCTCAAAGGGGTCTGTAAAGGTGCCTGCCCTGCAGACACAGGGTCCCGCCATTGCCCCCACGCTGTGGGCAGCGCCAGGAGGGATCGGGGTGAAGGGATGCCACACTCTGACGTCCTCTGCTGGGCAGGCAGGGCCCCGCAGGCCTCCCTGGGCTTGGCTCCGGGCTGTGGCTCAGAAAGGACATCGAAGCCCTTGGCTAGGCCTGTGCTGGGCGCTGACGAAGCAGGACAGAAGGACTTGCCAACACACCCAGCATGCCATGTGTGTTGGCCTGTGCAGGTCTGGGAGGAGTCTCTCGGGAACCGGCACCTCCGGAACGTGGGGCTCCGACTGCTGATGGAGCGGCTTCATTGTGCAGGGTGCCCACGTCAGACCCAGGACAAGCCCACCCACAGTGGCTAGGGCGGGCGAGGGGAGGCTCTGGAGACTCATTCGAGGGGTGCAGAGAGGCAGAAGACCTGGCTCTTCCCAGGAGCACCCAGCTGCTGAGAAGAGCAGGCCCAAGTCCTCATGCCGGCCCGCCCTGGCCTCAGCCCCAGGCCGGGACGTTCAAAGCTGGCTAACCTCGCAGGCTCCCTGAGGGCACAGGGGCCTGAGCGCTGACGAGCGGCATGTCAAATCTGGCATGGCACTCCATGTGCCCACCCGGAAGGGGGGTGACCACAGGCTCGAGGACCGCAGGCGGGCTCACGGACACAGGTGTGCGTCAGCCTCCACTTGGCTCCACGTGGCCGGGCAGGTGCGGGTCAGTGCATTTTAGCGTGCATTTGCAAAATGAAATGCAACCTCCTCCACACTTGCACACTGAGTACCCTGCGCGACCCCAGAGGCAGCCAGTGAGCGTGAGAGCCCTGTCCCTGTCCCCACCGCCTGCCTGTTTCTCCGTGAAGGGACTCAGCTGGGAGCGGTCCTCACAGAGGTGGGCCAAGAGGGGACCGTCTGACCTGCCGGGGACAGGGTTCCCCAGGTGGGGAGACCTGGTTTGGACATGGAGGGAAGAGTCCCTCCAGCTCCCTGGCCCCTGCAAGGGGAAGACAGGGGTTTTGTTGAAAGGAACACCGAGATCAGGCTGTCGGTAAGCTGGTGGTGGGGCCATCGTTTGTACGGAGGTGGGCCAGGAAAACACCCAAGTGGGGCTGCTTTCACAGAAGGGGCCAGGCTGACCCTCGTGGCCTTGCCTGTGGCCCCTGGTACCACTGGGGCCTGCCACCCTAGGCAGCCCTCCTGGCAGACACAGGTCTGAAAGAGCGGGCACAGACCCCTTGGCTCTTTCAGTGGGCAGCCTGGGAGTCAGGGGGTCAGGTCACATCAGGGCTCAGGCCGGCAGTCAAGCCTGGGATGCAGGGGAGGGGCCCATGGGATGAGCAAAGGTGGGTCTCATACCTGGTCACCAAGATTAGACCACCACCTGCCCACCCAGCATGCACTGGGCTAAATGGAGCTAAGGACCTTTCCCCCAGGAACACTTCCACTTGGTCCTTGGGGAGACCTAGGAGTAAGTGCTCCCAAGATTCCAAGGCCCTTCCTAGCGCCGCCTGGCCCGGTCCCGTGAGCTGGTGTAAGGTGCTCAGACTAGCACGCGCTCATCGTTCACACGTCAGCAGTGGCTGCTACTGGAAGGAAGGAGGCGAGCAGGGGTGGACGCAGTCCCCGGGAAAAGCGCCCCACTTTCTGGGCAGACTACAGAGGCAGCGCACATCACGAGGGCCTGGGGATTTGGGTGAGGGAACAGTGATGGACAGGGGAGACCGGGCATTTGTAGGGCAGGGCAACGAAGGTACACTCTGTGATGGGAGGCAGAGGAGGGGCTGGACTCCTCAAAACGCACAGGGCCCAGATGTGAAGGGTGGGACTGTAAGGGTCCGGGCGCCTTGTGGGTTTGGCAGCTGTAACACCGGCCAGGGGAAGGCAAGGGCTCCTTAGAGACATCAAGGGGGGGTGAGGGTGAGGGTGGGGGGTGGGCATCCATGGGCACTCTGTACAGGTTTTCTGTTAACCAAAAACGGCTCTCCAAAAAAAGTGTCTGTTTGCAAAAGATAAACTTCAAAAGACCAGCTGCAGCCCAATAAGGCAAGCAGACAATGTTTAGGGGCAGGACAGAGAGACAAACAATAAAACCCTCTCCATTGTCTGCAGATTTGCAGTCTGCCAGCCTGGTGAGGAGCACTCAGAGGGAGCCACGGGAAGACTTTACCCGGAGACTGAAGCGATGACACGGCGTACGTACGCATGTACGGAGGCTTCCGCACAAGAACACTGCCTGTGTGTTCCACGGCATGGGGAGGGTGAGCCCTCACAGCAGGCAGGCTCAGGAAGCAAGCGGTGTGTGGTCTCCCGTGTAAGAAATGGCAGCCCTGGGCTACCGGGGCCTGAGGGACATGGAGTGTGTGTTAATGGTGCAGCAGGATTTGGGAAAAGGAAGTGGGAAGGATGTCGTCCATGCCATTGATGGTAACAAGTGGAACATGTTTGTTACGTGTGTTTCCACCACCACCATCACAAACAAAAGGGGAGGAAGCTGGGGCTGGTTGAGGTCTCCTCCCACGGTCACTGGCCCGACTGTGGCCTGGGCCCCGGGCCCCGCACCCCGAGCCCTGCTTTACCTGGTGGATGATTCCGGATCCAGGCCGCCAGAAGCCCACGCCGTACTTGGCACCTGCAGTCGCCAGGAAATTATATACTTCCTGGTTTATGTCCTGTTGAGACAATCCATAATGACAGCATTAGAACCACCTGGGTTACATCTGGGGTGCCCACTGCTTAGGCTCCCCCTCCCCCCCAACCCTAAGCCACCACCTTCCCTATGACCCATAAGTACTGAGCAGCAAGGAGGGCCTGAAGAACTTCTAAAAATAAGTCCCAAAGTCTTGGCTGGCGGGCGGGGAGGACAGGAGGGCAGAGGGGTGGGGTACCTGGTGGGGGAGGTGCTTTCCCTGCTGGGGCCCTGAATCTCATTGCTACGGGGCTGTGGAAGGTGTGTGCTGGCTCACCTCCAAGGGTCCTTCTGGCTGTCCCTCACCCATCCCTGGCCGGGTGACTGGGGCGTGGTGTGGGGGGAAGCAGTGGGAAAAGGGCTCTCGGTTTGTTATGCTCCTGTCGGAGCCCCGGGGGAGGCCCAGGCCTTAATAACTGCGGCTGTTCTGGAATGCCCACTAGACATCCTACGCCATCATGGTGCTGAGAAGTAAGCTGGGAGCCCAGGGCTCCACAGAGGAGCCAGGCGTGGTTGGAGACCAGGCCTGTCTCACGTGGAACTGGACCTCCCCCCTCGTGGGGCCGAGGAAAGGAAGTGGCATCAGAGAAGGCTCCAGGTCCGGTGCCCAAAGGGGGCTGCTGAGCCCTGGGAAGGGCTGCCTGGTGCCTACTGCTTCCAGCAGCCTCTCCACAGGACACACAGCACTGCCGGGGCTTCTGTACCAGACCCGACCTGTCTCTGGATGAGGGCGACCCAGTCACGGAGGAAGGGGACCCTGCAGACTGCACAGAGTCCAGGGGAAGCACGAGGAGGGGCACTTGCCAGCACCAGGTCGGAGAAAGGAACCCCAACACGGCCAGGCAGCCCTTCCCTCAACTCCTGGACTCCCCGCGTGCTTGCCCAGCCCTGAGGAACCCCAGTGTCTCAGTCCAGCTCCTCCACTCACACACGGAAAGCGAGGCGTGCAGGCAAAGAGGAACAGCAGACAGAAAGCAGACTCGGTCAATGAATAATTAACGTGCTGCCTTGTAACAATTGGACTGAGGGCAAGAGGCATGTGTACATGTGTGTCTGTGAAGGGCTGAGAGGTAGGCGCAGCCTGGAGTTCGCCCTGGCTCTCTGGGCCCCAGTCTGGGGGTTCCTTTACAGAGGTGTGTAAATCTGACCCCTATCCCTCCCCGACTGAAGCCCCTCTCCATTCCGGAGGCACCCACAGCCCTTAGCAGATTCAAGCTCCGTTCTCAGCTGCCTCAACCCACGCCCTCAGCTCCACTGCATGCTGCTGGCCCACGTCCGTCAGTCCCACAACTGCATCCAGTCCCTTCCCGCCTGGAGGCCTCTGTACACTCTACATTCTACAAGCATGTCCTTGCCCAGCACACACCCACCTGTGTTGGTGTACTAGGTAGTCGGCTTCTGACTCCGAGACCCTATGAGACCCATGAGCCAAGCCCAGCACCTGGGCCTGGGCCACATGGAGTGGTCACTATTTGTTGAAGGGGAACAAAAACGAGAAGGAACCTCATCTCTAGAAGAAAGTGACTGAAGGCCAATTCTGACCCGTACAGCAAGGCCAAGTCCAGAGAGGTGGCCCTGCTTTGGGCAACAGTCCCCGTGGTGGAAGGGACCCCCAGGCTCCCAGTCCCAAATAACTTTGCCACCACAGCCACTGTTGCTGCAGGAAATGCTGCCAGCAGGGAGCGCTCTCTCCACTGAGCAGGAAGGAGCGACAGTGCAGCAGAGCTGGCCCCCCAGTGAGACTGATCATGCCAGCCTGAGCGATTCCTGGGGGGCCGAGGCCAGAACCCTCTCGACCACAGGCCCCGCTCCAAGTCAGACTAGGCTGGCACCCTGCCGGCATTTGGCTCCTGTCAACATCCCCCTTGTGAGGAGCAAGGGCTCCCCCTGCAGGGGTGGAGGGGAGAAGGGGGTGGAGAGGCACCAGTCGCTGCCAAGACTGCACACACAAAGGCAGGATAGAGGCGGGGATAGGAGTGGAGGCTTGCTTTCACTGGGGGGTGAGGGGTGGGGGTGGTCAATTCTGGGAAAACACTTCTAGAGCCCTCTGGTCCCTCCTACCGCACCACGTCAAGTGTCCACCAGAGCCCCCCAGAAGCTCAACTAGCAAGAGGGTATGCAGGGGGCATCCAGGCTAGGGCTGAGCCTGCTCATAGCCCGGTGGTGTGGAACAAACAGTGGCCTCTCACAGGGGCGGGGGCGGGCACACAAGGGAGGGAGGGAGGGCGCGCCAGAAGTGGGGCTCTGGGCAGTCAGACTTGCCAGGCCCTCAGAGAGTGGGCCTTGTTTTCCGAAACTAACAGGAGCGGCTCTAGTGTAGTTAGATTGAGTAAGACTGGCTTTGTGGCCTAATATCATCTCAATGAACAAATGGTTCATGGCAGTTAGAAAGGAAAGTCATTTTTAAACAGACCAAACCAAAGCCCCCGCCGGGCCCTGACGGCAGTAACTGGGACACCCTTGCTGGAATGGAGCTGGTCTCCCTGCCTGGTCTGTCCCTCCCTCCTCCTCACCTTGGCTCGGCGCAGGTCTCCCTGCCTGGTCTGTCCCTCCCTCCTCCTCACCTTGGCTCGGCGCAGGTCTTTGTCACCCCCGAGCTGGGCCTCGATCAGGTGGTCACAGTGGATGGTGGACGGCACAGCCACCTTGGGCAGCCCGCTGCTGATGAACTGTAGCATGGCCATCTGAGCCGTAGCGTCCTGCATGGCCACGCGGTCCGGCCGCAGCCGCAGGTACGTCTTGCCCCGCTCGATCTCCTGGTTGACCGGGTCGTCCAGGTGGCCATACACGATCTTCTCTGACAGGGTCAGAGGCCGGTTCAGTCTGCGAGGAGAGAAAGAGGCTGAACCGTGCACCCTCCCCGCAGCCACCATCAAGAACCCCTGCTGTGGTACGCTGGCCCCTGGTGCACGCAGGGTGAGCACCCGAGTCCCCCGGGCACCCTGTTCTACGGCGGCTCTGGCCTCAGTGGCCAGGGGTAGGGCTCGGGTTGCTTTTCCTGTTTCATGGTGATTTGAGTACAAGCTTACAGAGCGGATTGGTTTTCCACGACCAAGTCAGATGCAGTTCGTTTTGTGAGTCCGCATACAACTCTCCCAATATACCCGCCGCAGGCTTTCCTTTTCCGCTTCCAGTCACCGGTCCCGCCCGGCCTCCCCAGCTTTCAGAACCGACTTCCGACGGGCGGGGACTTGTTCATGCTGCTGCTCACCTTAGACTGGTTACTGCTTGGTGGAAAGCTAAGCCGCAGGGCAAATTCAGTCCTAGGCTGGGTGTCCCAGGGCTCTAATCCCAGGGTCCTACCAGTCTATGTCCACCCAATAAGACTGGGCTTCAGATTGGAGTTTCTTTCTTTCTTTAAATGAGGATAATATTTCATTTATTGAACTCATGTCCAAGAAACATTGTTTTCCTTTCTTCCTACCTATAATCATGGGTAGCATTTTATAAGCTAATTTAGAAACAGGTGCAAATTCTTTTTTTCTTTTCTTTTTAAGTCTCAAAAAAATTCATGATCTTCATTTTTTCTTTCATTTTTCTCTGGCGGGAGAGGGAGGCCCAGCCTTGCTCCTGGAGAGCTGCTGCTGGATTTGAATCGCCAAGCCAGTGGGCCGCAGCCCCGCACTCAATCAATAGGCCACCAGGGCTCAGGCGATCTTCATTTTCAACATCTATGTTCTGAATTAGTGCAAATTCTTTTAAATGATGGAAGCTGACCATGTTTTGCTCAAGGACACTAGTAGAGATATAGGATACAGGGAATTTTACAGCAAATCATAGTTTGCTGCGCTTCAGAAGGCAAAACAATAAGGTAATGAAGTCTTGTCCAGCTTGTGGCTGCTCCGTGCTCCAGCGACTCTGGTGGCAGACGCAGCTGAGACAACCCTGACACCAGCACTGCCTTGGTCACAGATGAGCAGCAATCACTGCGTCAGAACACTCATGCCCCCAGGAAGCGAGTCCTAGCACATTGCCTCCCACACACCCACGGGTATCACGACGTTCTCTTTAGTCAACTCGGTCGCTTCTTCAATACTGTTGATGTCAGGTGCCGCTTTATTTGCATGTTTCTTGATCTGTCTTTTTGCTCTGTTCACATCTTTTCCAATTCTCTCCCAATCAATCTGGACACAGCCGCTGTGACTGGCGAGCTGAAGGAGAAGAAAGCCACCACCTACTGAGGTTGCTGCAAGCTTTCCAACTTTCTGGAACAAAAATCCAGCTCGCCTTGGGGAGGGGGGTTCTGGGTCGCCACGATTCCTCTGGCGGCCCCAGTTTTGAATTTCTAACGCAGGTTCCCCTCCCCCGTCATCACGAATCCCCCAGTCACCCTGCGTGGGCTTCGTCACGACAGATGAGCTATACCGTGTGCAGCTGTAGCTGTGCACACCTCACCACACCGCTGAAGCCACTTGTCCTCAGAGCTGGGGCGCAGCAGAGCTAGACGGCAGGGCCTGGGGCTGTGGCCCACAGTCTGTGCCCTTCACTGGAGCCATCATCTCCCCGGAAGATGCGGGGCTTAGGATGGGGCGCCCCCGCAGGAAGGGCTCAGTCACTCTAAGTAGGGTCAGCCCCACTATGACTGCAGGGAAAGTGATACGCTCTGATCTAAGCACAGCCCGCCTCAGGTCTCAGGCCTCTCTCTCCTCTGTGCCTAACGTGCTGAAGAGAAAATCCGAGTGCTCCCCCAGTCACTGGGCCTGATGACTGCAGCCCACAGGGCTGGCCCAGGCTCAGCAGCCTGTCCTGAGGCTCAGCTCACAGCACCACACCCCAGCCTTCGTCATCAATGACCTAATCTTCTGGGCAGAGACCAGAGTTCACCACCAATGTGGACGGTCCTCGCTCAGCAGGAATGCTCGTGCCCCAAGTACCCTGGCGTGTGTCACCATCCGAGCCATCCTCGTCATAGCACCCATGCTGCCTGCCTCTCCAGGAGCCCGGAGCAGAAGCACTCGTCACCTGTCACCACAAACGTCCCCGAGGGCCTTACCGTTTGCGAACGATGTTAATGTTCTTCTCCAGCAGGTCATAGCGGATGTACTCCGTGGGCTCAAAGTGGCTCATGGCCACCTTGGCCCGTTGGCACAGGACTGAGGCCACATGGTACTGCCGCACACCCAGGGCTTTCTGCAAGAAGAACGACAACAGCACCTGTCAGTGGAGTCCTTCCGAGGCCACTCGGGGAGCTCAGTGTGGTGGGAAGAGCAAGGAATTAGAAGCGTCAAGGGCAACTGAGTAACACAGGATCGTTTCCACCAGAAACAGCCTACGGTAGGAGACAAGTCAAGGCACTTACAGTCAGAATACTTGGGATCAAAGTCAGGTTCTACTTCGGAAGTTTTATTAACTTTCTCTATTCCCTTAGCTTTAGGGGAAATGTCCCCTGGAACTCTGCAGTAGGTTACAAGTTGGGCTGCTAACCTCAAACAAGTTCAGCAGTTCAAATCCACCAGGCGCTCTGAGAAGGAAAGTGAGGCTGTCTGCTGCCATAAAAGTCTACAGTCACAAAGCACAAACCGGCAGTTGTCCCCGGTGAGCAGTGAGTGGAGAGTCAGAAGCAACTCTCCAGCAGTGGGTAGTGATCGGACATGGGCTTGGGGGGGCTAAGTGTTGATCAGATGCCCCGCCTTTTAAAAAAATGCTCCATTGTGGATTGGGTCAAAGTTTACAGAGCAGATGAGTCTTTTCTTTTCTTTTGTGGCATCACTGCCCTGGTGGGAGTAGGAAGTCCAGTTTTGTTCCTGGAGAGCTGCTGCTGGATATGAACCATCATCCCTGTGGGCCGCAGTCCCACGCACAACCACTACGCCACCTGGGCTCAGCCGAGTCTTCTGTTCAACAACTCCTTTGCATTTTTTCGCCAAGGCTTGAAATTTCTGTGATGTAACAATCACATACCCACACTTCCATCTCTCTGTGTCCATTGCTTCTTTCTTAACCCTTCTGAACTTCGTCATGGGATAAATTTTGCGTCCCCTAACAGATCTGTCTGCTCTTGGGGGGGGAAATGCACCAAGGGAAGTGGGCAGACCTGGAGAGTGATGTGGGGCACCCATTTGGGGTTCCACCAGTTTCTATCCACCTAGTGCAGAAGTCTGCTTTCACAAAGGTCTGCGGCCCAGGCAATCCCCTGGAACCTCTCTGGTCTGCGTCACTACGAATCTCAACCCACTCGGCAGTAGTGGGCGGGGGGCTGTCTATGTGTCCGCTCACACCCAAGGCTGCTGGGAAGGGAAATAAGGACACGTGGCAGTGGTGACAATGCTGTAAAGTGCTTCCTTAAAATAATAAAAAAAAGTCTCAACTGGTTCTTCCCAGTTTAGTCACAGCCACCAAAGCAAAGCAAAACCAAACAGACCCAAAGTGAGCACAGTGTGGGTATACCAGAAATGATACCCAGAAAAGGTCAAACTGTGGGTGGGCTCCCTGAGAGACGTGGACTCACCCTCTTAGAAACTTGCACGGCGACCAGCAGCTCCAGAAACAAGAATAAAGACGGCGGCGACCTCGGGGCTCTGAATGCATATCCCTCTCCACAGTCCTGTCAATAACCCAATGCATGGGTCCACCTGGCTTCTGCTGAGTCCCCCACTCTCAGGCTCCGACCTGTCATTTTCTCCTATATTGATTATGGTTCCAGTCCATCTACTATTTAACACACTCAGATCAAACTTATTTATCTCTGCATCTAAATTACCTGGCACACATACAGATGAGGGGGAGATAAAAACACTGGTGGAAACACAGAAGTGAAAGAAAAAGGCTCTTTTTCCATGAATGTGGAAGTCCCTTGTACGTGCTGAACAGACTACAGAAAGAACGAAGAAGTCCTCGTGCCTGACCTGTGGCTGTTTTTCAGGCCCTCCTCCCTTCAGGAGATGGGGTATAATCCACACCCCCTCCGTGGCTTTTTGAAGACTTGGAAGACTTACTGATGTTCTTCTTTTTTTTTGGAGGGGGGCATCACTGGCTCTGGTAGGAGACCCAGCCTTGCTCCTGGAGAGCTGCTGCTGGATTTGAACCGCCAAGCCAGTGGGCCCCAGTCCCACACTCAACCACTACGCCACCAGGGCTCAGTCCCACTGATGTACTTCTTAGGAACAAAATGGGATGGCAGTGATCTGGTCAACTTTCAGGACAAAGTCACTCACATGCTCTCTCTCTGACTGCCCGGGGCACTGCTGCCTCTGTGTTGGGAGGGCATTGAAGCAGCCCTGGGAGAAGCCTCATGCCACAGGCAGCACCACACCTCACTGGGCATGTGAATGTGCCAGCCCCAGGCTCTGCCCTCGGGGAACTGCAGGCTCAGCCACCATCTGGTGGGCAATTTGGAGTGACCCTGAGACACAAGCTGCCCTCAACTGCCTGGCCCACCCCCGCTGTGAGGCAGATGTTGCACTGACGTCAGCAAGCCTTTGCGTTCTGGGTGGTGTGTGCAGCAAGAGATGATTGCTGGCATGGCCCCCCCAGACGTTCATGCTAGATCTCAGGGGACAACCTTCACAGGATACGGACCCCAGACGCAGGTCAGCGCTGAGGCCACACGAAAGCCACTGCGCCAGGCACGCTTCTTTTCACCCGGGCACTTACATGCAACTCCCACCACATTTCAGGCCACCACTTCAACCCGCTTTGCCTGCTAACT
>PVJH01039567.1:0-16295 GCA_004026705.1 Nesogale talazaci | reverse complement strand
ATCACTGCCCTCAGGTGGTGGGAGTAGGAGGTATCTTTGAGCTCTAATGGATGTCCTTTCCCTGCTTTGGCTACCTATCAGAACCTATACACTCACTCCAGCTTTCCAACCGAGCAGTTTTCCTACCAGCACTAATGAGACTCAGTCTTGCTTCCTCCTTAACCGCAACTGGCGTGTCCAAAGGAACGATACACCATTATTCAAGCTCAAACCTCCAATTCAATTGACAAAGCACAACTGGTAATAAATTCCACTGTTAACTCACTTGACTCCCTCCAAAGACAACCAACGTCCTTGGCCCCTATGATCCATTGCCAACCGGCCTGGGCCCCAAACTTCCCAACTCTTAATCCCACCCCTCATCACCCCATCTCGACAGGAAGTAGTTCATGATAAAACATGCCGCCCATCACCATTATTATCAAAAGGTTTGGGATGTTTGGGCCGGGGCCAGACCAGGCAGTTCTCATTCCCTCACCCCCTCAGGAAGACGGGTGACCTGCTGGACTTTACAGCCTCTGATCCCAGCATTCCAAGGAGCTTCTCTCTCCAAGCCAGGCCGGTGCAGCCCCTTTCCCAGCCTCCCAGAGACATAAATGACTTACCGAACTTCAAAGCCCCCCTCCCCCTCCCCTTCTAGCACACCAGAGGAGAAGATTATCAAACAAAGCCATTTCTCACAGACTCAGATCCTGCAGCTGCAGCATCAAACCTCCCTTCTTCCTATGGGTGCAGGCATCAGCAGCTTTCTTCACCTCATTTGCATATCCCCCCAACCCAGATCCTCCAAACATCCCACTGCCCCACCAAATGGTGTGATTTCCCTGACCGCTTCAGTCTTAGAACCCGTCTAGGAGCGCAAGAGGCTTCTCTCCCGTTCTCTGCTCTCCCCTCCCTTCCAAGAGTTCTTCCCTGCCTCAGTAAAGCCTTGCTTTACTTTTCATTCCCAACTGAGCTCCGTCTCTGTCCTGTGGCTCCACCTCGACCTCTCAGCTAGAAGTCACCTGGAGACCCCTGCCAGTGCTGAGACGCCAGACTTGCTCCCCTCCGACCTGTCATCGTCCTGCACTCGGTGCCACTGTCTGCGTCTCCTGAGTCTGAAGAGGACTTCATAGATGGATATGACACACAGGCTAATATCGGTCTTCAGAGCTTGGACTGGACTGGGATGCTTTCTTAATACACAATTACCCTGGATATAAAACCCTCTCTTACACACACGTGAGTGTCCATGGGCTCGCTTCTCTAGTCTACCTGGACCGACACATTACACATTAGCCATCCTGGTGGCATGGCTCTCACTGTGGTTTGGTTTGCAGCGTGCTGATCGCTCATGAGGTGGAGCCTGTGTGTGTGCCTGGAGGCAGTTGAACATCCTCTGTGGTAAAATGTCTATTCAAATCCCTTGCCTGTTTGATGATTGGGTTATTTGTCATTTTGCTGCTGTCAGGTTTTTGCATAACCCTTGGTTACTGGATTCTTTTTAGACTGGTGGTGTCTGAAGATACTCTCCCAGGCAGTAGTTTGCCTTTTCACTTTGCCTTTTCACTTTTTTGATGAACAGATTTTTAAAATTTTTATAAGGCTCCCTTTGTTTTGTCTTTTGGGGTCTGTGCTTTTGGTATTAGACAAGCCATTGTTAAAATTAGCCCTGGGGGCTGAGCCCCGGTGGCGTAGTGGTTGTGCGAGGGACTGCGGCCCACTGGGACGGAGGTTCGAGTCCAGCTGTGGGGCTGGGCCTCCTACTCCCACCACCGGAGAGCAGTGATGCCCCCCCCAAAAAATAAATAAATAAAACAAAATTAGCCCTGGGCTGAGCCCCGATGGCGTAGTGGTTGTGCGCGGGACTGCGGCCCACTGGGACAGAGGTTCGACTCCAGCTCCACGGAGCAAAGGCTGGGCCTCCTACTCCCACCACCTGAGGGCAGTGATGCCCTCCCCCCCCCCAAAAAAAATAAAATAAAAAAAATAAAATAAAATTAGTCCTGGTCACATTGCTCCGTCATTTTGTTCTAAGAATTTTATAATTTTAGTTTGCACATTTAGGTCTTTAATCTCTTGAATTTGTGTGACTTCTTTTTGTATGATGTGAGGCATGGATCCTGTCTTATTTTCCTGGATGTGGAGATCCAATTTCCCAACACCGCTTATCGATGAGACTCTTCTTGCCCCATCAAGTGGGCTTACGACTTTTGTCAAAAATCAGTTGAACACACTTACAGCACTAAGTACCCACATCAGAAAAAGCCTGTCTCAGGTCAACAGGCTCATTCCACAACTCCAAGAACTAGAAAGAGAAGAGAAAACAGCCTAAACCAACCAGAAGAAAGGAAATATCAACAATCAGGGTGGAAATGAATAACATCAAAACCAGAGTAACAGTGGAAGGGCTCAGTAAAACACCTTGCTGGTTCTTTAAAATGATCGATACAACAGACAGTCCTTGAGTTATACTCATAAAAGATGCAAATACACAAAGTTAAACGTGAGATAAGGAGCATGACCACAGAAATGGCAGCGATAAAGAGACTCATGAGAGGCTGTGATGAACCACAGCCTGGCACTCAACTGGACAGATAACCTGGGTGACATCAACAAGTCCTTAAAAACACAGACTACGGGCTGAGCCCCGGTGACGCAGTGGTTGTGCGCGGGACTGCGGCCCACTGGGAGGGAGGTTCAATTCCAGGAGTGGGGCTGGGCCTCCTACTCCCACCACCGGAGAGCAGTGATGCCAAAAACAAACAAACAAACAAAAAACACAGGCTACTGTAACGGATGCAAGATGAAATAAGAAATCTTAGTAAAACAAATGAGGATACTGGATCCAGGATGAGAAAAACCTCTCTCAAAAAAATTGTGTGGACCAGAGGGACTCCACTGGGGAATTCTTCTGAACATTTAGTGAAGGACTGAAACCAACACAGCGTCAGCTCTGACAAAGATAGAGACTCATGCATGAAGCCTGCGTGGAAGGAGTCTGGTCTGGTCCTTATGGAGATTGGCAGGGCATGGAAGTGTGGTCTGCGATTTGCCATCCTACTCGTTCAGGTTCAGAAATAAGGTTTGGAGATGGCTCCCGGTGAGAGAGGTAGGAGCGGGGAGTTAGTTCCAGGTTCTGGTCCTAGCCTATCTTCCTGGGCTGCCAGTTTTACCAATAAAAGGGGGGTTCCTTGGGGCTTTTTTTTTAAACTTTGGGCTCAGGGTTCTGTTCATCCAGGTATTGTCGAGACAAAATGGGCAGGAGAGGAGTTTCCACCTCCTGGTACCGACAGGCTCCAGACATTTCTCAGTGCCTCCAGACCTGACACTCGTCAAGACCTTCCACTCCCTGTGCCCTCCGTCCCCACCACCGGTCCAGCCTTGCATCCTGGCAGAACCTCGGGATGTGGAACTGAAACTTCTGAGGGTCTGAGTCATCTAGTGGTAGGGCAAATACCCTAAGTGGATGGCTTTCACAAACAGAAATAGCTTGCTGCTGCTGTTAGGCGTCTTCGGTGGGTTCCAGCTCACAGTGACCCTACTGACAATGGAAGAGAACTGCTCCATGCCATGGGCCATCCCAACCGTTCTTGTGTGTCAGCGCATGGTTGCAGCCGCTGTGTCAATCCTTCTTGTCCAGGGCCTCCCCCTTTCTCACGGCCCCTCCCCTTTACCAACCGTGAGCTCCTTCTTCAGGGAGAGCTCTCTCCTGAGGACAGGCCCAACAGATGTGAGGTAAAGTCTCCCCATCCTATTCCGGGAGTCTAGAAGGCCTAATTCAAGAATGAGGGCTCTAAGGGAAGCCTTCCTCTCTCTGACGGCTCTGAAGGAAGGTCTCTGTCTCCCCTCAACACCTGTGAGCCTGGCATCTTGGCATCAATCTTCCCCTGCATCGAGGACAGTGGTTCCTCACCTTCCTCACGCCGCGACCCTTTCATACCATTCCTCATGTTGTCGTGACCCCCAACCATAGCATTCTTTTCTTTTTATTTCGGTTTTTGGGCATCAATGCCCTCAGGCGGTAAGAGTAGGAGGCCCAGCCTTTGCTCCCATGGAGCTGGAATTGAACCTCCATCCCAGTGGGCCGCAGTCCCACGCACAACCACTACGCCACCGGGGCTCTGCTCCATAGCATTATTTTCTTTGCTACTTCATAGCTTTAATGGTGTATTATGAATCGGGTGACCCCAGGGAAAGGAGTCACGACCCACAGGTTAAGAACCATCGGTCTAGCAGGTTCTCAGTGACGGGACCTCAGGCCCAAGAAACTGCCTCCACTCTGAACTCTGCTTGGTGACTGTGGACTTCCTTCTTCTCTGCTTGCTTCTCTCTCCTCTTTCTCTCTTGTCAGATGGACGGTGATAGGGGCCACGCTCTAGGAAAACCCCCGAGTCAGGGGGCTGTCCTCCACTCCAATCCCCGGACAGGGCTTCATGATGATGACTCCATTATGACCTAGCTGCCAAACCTCTGAGAATCACGGCCCAACCATGTTGACAAGCATTTGGGGACAAGGGGGAGGAGGTGGGATCACAACTCCCTCTGTGTTATAAAGTTAGAAAAAAGCATTTACAAATGTAAGGCTGAGTGTTAAGGCTTCCAGCTATCCCAGCAGGGGGAACTGGCAGCAGGCCTCTCCTGGGGCGGCCCCTCCAGTAGGCTGATCCTAAGGCGGAGGTGCTTGGTTGACCAGTATCAAGGACCCAGACTGTGCAAGGCAACCTTGGATTTGAACGGGGCCTGTGGTTGGCTGAGAAGACCTCTGGCAGCCTACGGGCTTTCAGGAACCCCAGAATAAATCCCTTTCCAGGTGCGCCAAAGCACCTGGGTCAGGAGGGCTCCAGAGAGCACGGAGTGAGAGTGGTTGGGGGCTCCTCTCACTTCCCTCCCAGGGCCCCAGGCTCCTGCCGTCCTCCTTCTCCTCAGACTTTCTCTGAATCAATCTGTAGTCTCAGTTCCGTTTTTTCCCCTTGAGCTGGTCTCCGTCAGGGGATAGAGGCCCCCAAGCCCCCCCACTCTGGTTTTTTTCCTAGGTATGCAAAACAAAGCCCATACGCCATAAAAGGGAGTGCGTGGGGGAGTTCCCCCTCATAGTTCCCTCTAGGCGGAAATGCAAATAACGCACAAAATAGATGGAGGGGGGGGAGGGGGGCAGGAAGTGGCTGCTGTCAGCCTCCAGGTCTTGGAGAGGCTGAGTGAGGGAGCATACCAACCCCCCCCCCCCAAGGTGACACCCGTGCCTGTGGCTTCAGAGAGAGCTGGATTCAAGTTCGTGACAGTAAATCCACCATTTCCCCCGCACCTTGGGCAAGCCACTGCACCTCTCAGACTGACTCTTTAGCCGAACACGGGCCGCTGCCGTGTTCTGGACTTACTGAGGGAGTTAAGAGAAAGGACGAAGGCGGGAGGAGCAGCGGCGTGGGACATCCCTCTCACTGCCCCTCTCTTCCGCAGCGGAGACTTCCTGGCCAGCCAGGCTCCGCCGTCTCCCAGAGTCTCTTCACTGACCTGTCCCCCCATGAGTTCTCCTTCAAGCCACCCTCCACTGACCCAAACTGCCCTCCGGCCAAGTCCTAGGCCCTCTGAGGAGCTCTGCAGCGGAGTGGTTATGCGCTGGACTGCTGCCTCAGGGTCAGCTGTTCGAAACCACCAGCCCCTGCAAGGGGGACCGATGAAGCTTTCTACTCAGGTGAAGCACCACGATCTCTGAGACCCGGTGGGGCGGTTCTACCCCGTCCTATGGGGGGGCGCAGCGATTTGGAATCGACTTGATGGCAGTGAGATGAAGGAGGACGTCAAAAACTCCAGAAGGATCCCACCACCGGAGAGCAGTGATGCCCACAAAAAAAAAAAAAAAAAAAAAAAAAAAACTCCAGAAGGAAAAAAAAAAAACTTCCTTCAGTCGGCTCGCTTAAAACGGGGAAACTGAGGCCCGGAGCACAGTATGCCGAGGGGAATGCTGGAAGTCAGGTTTCCTGATTCCTAATCCACTGCTCCGTCCCCTTCACAGAAAGCCACTCGCCACCCGCATGCCGTGCCCCAGCCTGCCTGCCCCACCTGTAGCTGCAGTTCTAATCTCTCCTGAAACCATAACCTAGTTCCAGCCATTTCTCTCGCATCAGGAGAATGGGCACTTCCATGGTCTGTGGCCTCCGCGTCCCTGGCAGCCGTTTGTTAGAGGCTTGGACAGGTTCCCATTCTGACCCAGGGTCTCCGGGTCAGGCAGTCCCCCGAGGCCCTGGCTCCCAGCCAGGGTCCTCCAGTTGTCCCCTGGGTTGGCCCACTTCCTACTCTTCGGGATTCCATTTGGTCCCTATCCCTAACTCATCATGTGCGGGCCTCCCTCGTTCAGTCCCAGAATCTAGTACCCCCAGAGAACAGCAGCAGTTTCCAGGGTTCTGCACGCCCTCCTTCCTCTCCCACCACCCCGCCTCCTCCGCTTCCTGGTTCAAAAGCAGCCAAGCTGAAGCTGACACACAGACAGACCTCTGCTCATCTCTAAAGGCTTCTAAGCAAAAGCGTTTCCAACATCCTCCCAAGATGAAGGGCTTCCTCTTCCTCCTCCTCACCCTCAGCCTTCTGCTCATCACTCAGGTAAGAACAGCCCTCTCCTTGGGCCCCCTGGCACCTGCATCCAGGGTCCCCATACCTGCCTAGGGCCCCAGGGTACCCAACCTTCTCCATGAGAGCTGACCCAGAGACCCCAGCTGGGTCCCCCGCTTTCCCGTGCTTCTGGAAGGGCGGCCCTGGGCTGAGGCTTGGTGGTCAAAGCTGGGGAGAATTTACAGGGCGTGCAGAGTCCACGGGGAGGGGGGGCACTTGACGGACATTGGGGATCAGGCGAGTTCAGAAGACACTCTTCCGTAAGGGTGGCATCTGCCCACAAGGAGCTTGGGGAGGTGGCTCCGGGGAGGGAAAGCAGGGTGCTGCCAAGGGTGTGATGGTGGGGACCGCACAGGGGAGGGGAGCCTGGGTGCTCGGGGAATGCAAAGAGGAGCGAAATCTCCCCACTGACAAACAACTGGATCTCTGTCCGCTGTTCTGGGAGGCAGCCCTGGCCTTGTGCCCAGAGGGGACTAGTCAGCCCCGGAGATGGGAGTCATCAAGTCGGGGGTCAAGAATAGCTTGGTCAAGCATCGAGCTCAGCGGGCTCCCCATCAGAAGCAGCAGAATCGCCAACAAGGGCGGCTTGGTCAAGCATTGAGAGCGGCCCAGTCACCCGGTGACCGTTCCTGCCAGGAGAAGGTGCCACCTCGCCCACCCACCCAGTCACCCTTGACCCAGGGCCTTTGCTCAGTGCTGTCTCCTGTGGCCCACACGACAGGGACAGGCCCCTTCTCCCCAAAGAAGATGTGGACTCGGAGGCTCTGAGTGGTCTCCTGCCTCGTTGGTGCCGTGAGGTCAAGGGCACGGCTGCAGGGCCTGCCTCCCGCAGAACCCACAGCTGCAGAGCCTGCCTCTCATAGAACCGTGGGCATCCATTCTCCTGGGTCCTTCCACCCTGAAGGAGCTGGTGGCCGGGGAGAGGTGGAAGGGAGGGTTGGGCGGGGCGGGCAGGGACCCGCTCTCAGCCTGCCTGTGCCCAACAGGAAGCAACCTCGGGGGCCCATGAGGATGGAGGGGCGGAGTGAGAGAGCAAGGGCGGGCTTGGTTTGACTGGAGGACGGGCGGTGGTTTCACATAACAAAAGTCCCTGGGCTGAGCCCCAGTGGCGAAGTGGTTGAGTGTGGGACTGTGACCCACAGGGTTGGCGGTTCAAATCCAGCAGCAGCTCTCCAGGAGCAAGGCTGGGCCTCCTACTCCCACCAGGGGGCAGTGATGCCCACAAAAAAAATACACACACACACACAAACAAAAAAAACAAAAGCCCTCTGAGATTTCCCTCCATCTCCCAACAGACACAAGCACAAGCACAAGTAGCGAGTGACAAGGTGAATAAAACCGTCAAGATGACGACGACAGTTGGTGGGGCCTCTGCCCTTGAGGGCCTGGGCCTGGGCAATGGCTTCTTCCTCCTCCTGGCCAGCACCCTCCTCCACCTCCTGCATCTCCACTGAAGAATCCCTCCACCACCCCCAAGAAACAGCTGCCACCATGAAGATCCCCCCCCTATCCATCTCACCCTCGAGAGGGCTGGATGCTGGAAATCGCCAGGCTGTGGGAACCGACAAGGCAGCGTCTTGGGGGCGATGGCTGCAGTGGAGGCCCCCGGGCCCCCCAGCTGAGCTCAATAAAGCGATCCCTGGCCTTGCAGCGGGGCTGTGTGTGCTGTCTGAAGGTCGCGGCGCCCTAGGAACCAGGCTGAAGTAGTGACCCCCAAGCGGGGGTGTCGCGGTGGGGGGGAAGCCCAGGTTCCCGATGCCAAATCCACCTGCTGAAGGATCCTTCCCTTAGAATGACCTTGCAGGGACAGGGATGAGACCCAGACCTGCTGTCCCTTTTCAGTCGCTTTTGCTTCCTTTGTCTCTTGGTATCTGGGAATGATGGTCCCCGAGGACCCCCAGCCCCTGGCTCACACCTTCCCTGCTCCAGGAAGCCCCCCCACCCAGCTAAGACTTCGTCAGGAGCACCATTTAGCAGGCCCGCATCAAGGGCCACTCTCAGCACTTTGTCCAGCCGCAGGGCTCCCTCTGCTGGCAGAGAGAGGCCTTGCCCCGGAGCCTCAGACCTGGAGCTGGGCGGGGGGAAGGCAGCCTGCGTGTCTTAGGAAACCGGCCGTGAGCATTGTCCTCTCCTCTTCACGCTGCTCAAAGACCCCAATGCAGTGCAATGAGGGTACGCAGGAGTGTATTAGAAAATAGCTTATGTTACAACAACAAAACCCTGCAAAGACGATTCCGTCTCAGTGTAGCCTCCGAGGCCCCAGGTGGTCATGGTGGTGGTTGGGGGGGGGGGGGGCGGAGGTTCAGAGCAAGTGGATGGTCCAGATCTGGGAGGCCCTGTCCTTGGAGAGCTCCCACAGCACCACGTGGTCCCGGTCGTAGCCCCGGCCACCTGGAGGTGGGGATGGAGTGGAGTGGGGGGGGAGAAGGGCAGTCAGAGAAGCTAGAGATGGCTGGACTCCCCCACCACACACACACCTCCCCAAGGCATCGTCTCCCCACACATCCACCACCTACCCTTGACATCCAGGATCCTGTCTTCAAACATCTGGCTACAGATGTGGCCCGACTCCTTGATGCTCCACGTCTGGCGGGGCAGACGGCTCTCAGCCCACAGCACCACCTTGGAGCCCGAGCTGGGGGGCCCGATCACCTGCAGACTCATGGTGGGGGCCACCTGAGGCCCCCCGCAGGGTGTCAGACACTGTTCCTTCCCACAAGGACTCCACCACACCCAGGGGCCCTTAGCACCCCGGGGGGTGTGAACGCTGCGGTCGGGGCAAGTCCAACTCACAGGAAGCCTACAGGGCCCGGGAGCAGGGGCCTGCGGGCTTTCAGAACAGACAAGTCTCTCAGGTGGCCGACTGCCACAGCTCTCTCCCTCAGAGGGTCTGGGGGTCCACACACATGACCTTCCACCTTGGCAGC
The DNA here is from genome assembly GCA_004026705.1 of Nesogale talazaci. Classification (NCBI taxonomy): domain Eukaryota; kingdom Metazoa; phylum Chordata; class Mammalia; order Afrosoricida; family Tenrecidae; genus Nesogale; species Nesogale talazaci. Next base: position 6,783 of record PVJH01039567.1, on the reverse strand, counting down.
CCAGTGCTGACCTACTGAACCCCCTGGTTCCTCCGGCACCATTGCCCAAAGCACAGGCTTGCTCATCAGACGGGCCTCGGAGTTCGCAGTGCTGTGACTTTCTGCAAAGGGCCTTCCCTCTCTGCTGTGGGCTCCTCCCCTGCACACGAAGAGCCCATGGGTTCCGCATGGATTCGATGCCCTGTGCACGGGAGCGGGGGAAAGTAGTGCCTGCCACCCGGTCAGTGTGCCCTGGCATTCTAAGGGAAAGGCAAGAGAAGTTTCCATGGTCTGCAAAGACCTGCACCCCTCGTGGCCTGCTGACTTCATCTCCTGCTACTTTGCCCTCACCCACGTCACTTTAGCCACTCTGGGAGCCTGGCTTAGTCTAGAGAACGCCAGGCATGTACCTCCCGCAGGGCCCGGGCACTGGCTGTGCTCTGGCAGGAACATGCTTTCCTCGGGTATCTGCACAGCTGCCTTCAAAGGACACCTTCTCAGAAGGGCTGCCTCGGACGCTGTGCAGCACCCCGGGCCCCTGTCGCTCGGTGTGCTCCTGGGCTTTGTGTGGTGCACTCCACGGCACTTGTCGCACCTAAGCTGCTATGACGGTTCCCTCCTTCCCACGGCTTCTCGTGGCTGCACACGGCACACATGCATGGCGGGAGGTTGGGCTTCTTGCTGCCTATCACTGGTGTACCCCCCAGGACCAAGGACTGCCCCCCCCCCATAGAAGGGATTTCGCTAACTCATGATGAGCAGGATTCACAGGATCCAGGACACCAGGGCTCAGGGATCTAACAGGAGTAGCTGCTGCAATACATGTATCTGCAGATGCAGTCGGCGTCCCCGGAGAACATAGCTCTCCCGGCGGGCACAGCCTGCATTCCCTGCCTTCCAAGGCCTCTGGGCATCTCTCTGCCTGCCAGGGTGTATCCTGTTCCTCACTGACCTGAGACTCCCCAGAGAACAGTGGCGGTGGGGAGGGAGAGTGCCTGAGACCCTGCCCCAGCCCCTTGGCAAGTACCTGGTTCTTTAGTAGTCCTTCCTCATAGTACCAGATGCAGCTGCCTCCAGCTCGGGGCTCAGAGACCACCACGCGGCCTGCCTTCATGTCCTCCACGTGGTCCGGCACTGCCAGGAACCCCTCCAAGGCTGCGTTCCAGAGGCGGAAATAAGCCCGGCGCTAGTGGGGAGGAGAACCAGGGGGGACCCGTCTTTGGTCGGGGCTGCTCTTGCTTTACCCCCAGCATGCCCAACTCTGGCCCCCCCAGAACCAAGCGCCCAGGCCTCCTCCCTGCCCCTCAACCTGCCTTGGCCCTGGTCCCAAGTTACCCCTCCTTTCGCACACAGATAAACCCCACACACACGCACAGCACATGCCCCTAACTCCATGTCCACGGACACCCCCACGGACATGTACAGACAGACGCGCCCACAGTGTGCATGTTGGCACAGATATTCACAGCTGACTCAAAGGCACCATTCAAAGTGTCCCAGTGCACACACATCTGGCCCTGCCCTGCGCCACCTGCTCCAGGCTGGGCACTGGAGCAAAGGCTTGAGGCTCCAAGGGAGAAACCCAGACAGGGGCACACCCCGGGCACCCCCATGTGGTGACTGTTGGACTGGACGGGAGACTGGTTCTGCCACAAGTCAGCCTGCGCTTGCTCGGGGTGTGTGTGTGTGTGTGTGTGTGTGTGTGTGTACAACAGAATCACCACAGCCACTGTGTGCAGAGGGTGCGCCTGCTCCAGCCCATCCCAAGGGTGTTTTCGTTTTACACTCACTGTCAGTCCCCACAGCAGCCTGGGGCATCGACGACCCTGATTTCACGACGGGAAAACTGGGCTCGTGGAAGTGCAACCCGTGCCCAAGGTTGCAGGCCAAGTCCTTGTGTGCATCTCTGGCCTTTGTTTCCCCGTGTCTAAAATGTAAGGAGCCCTGGTAGCTGAGGGGTTGTGGGTTGGGCTGCAATCCTCTGCAGTTCGAAACCGCCAACTGCTCCTCAGGAGGCAGAGTTACAGTCTTGAAAACTTCTACCGCCATAGTCCTACAGGGTCGCTAAGACTTGATGGCGGGGGTTCTTGAGAAAAGGTGAGGGAGAGAGAGACGCTAAGACTCCTTCTACCAGTACCGTGTGGGTGACCGGGAGCACCAGAGCCGCCTCCATGCGGGGCCCCGCACTCTCACCAGGGCCCCAGCGGTGCAGGCATAAGCAAACGCAGGCCCTTGCAAGTACATACAGGCAAACGCATGGACACAGGGGATACCGCTCAGAATCACCCCCAGACTTGTATGCATCAATGTGCGTGCGCACACACGCACGCACACAGACACGTGTGCAGAATCAGTGCAGCTAAAGCATACATGTACATGACATCATTTTCACGCCTATGTGCATAAGCTTAAAATCATAAAGTTCACAGTGAACTATGGGGAGGGGGCCTGAAAAAGTTCATGGAAAAATGAAATGGAAAGATAATGAGAATGGGGGCTGAGCCCCGGTGGCGTCGTGGTTGTGCGCGGGACTGCGGCCCACTGGGACGGAGGTTCAATTCCAGCAGTGGGGCTGGGCCTCCTACTCCCACCACCGGAGAGTAGTGATAACCACCCCCCCCCCGAAAAAAAAAAGATAATGAGAATGTTCCACAAACTTTTTTTGGGGGGAGGGGGCATCACTGCCCTGGTAGGAAACGCAGCCTTGCTCCTGGAGAACTGCTGCTGGATTTGAACTGCCAACCCTGTGGGCCGCAGTCCCACACATGATCACTACGCCACTGGGGCTCAGCCCCCACAAACTTTTTTTGGGTCTGTGAATTAAAGAGCAAGTTCATTAAAGAGAAAATTAGAGAAAAACAAAGAAGGAAAATGAAGAAAGAGCTGCGCAGGTCGAGAGAGACCAAGTCTTACATAGGGGTCCACAAGCTTTTTGAAGCCCCCTCCTAGGTGCATTTTTATGAAGTAGAAACTGAACGTGTGTCTGGCAAACTCAGACGTTCGTGGCCGTCATTCCTTCAGACGAGGTGCTGTTTCTACAGTGAGTTGATTTGGAGACCGAGATGAAGACGGCAGAGATTCCCAAAGGATGAAGGAGCGATAAAGGGAAGACCCGTGACTGTGCTGGCGGGGGAGGGCTACTTTCCTGTGCACACTTGGCTCAGCTCTGGGGCCTGGTTGATTGATCAAACACCAGTCTGGGGCTGAGCCCTGGCAGCATAAGTGGTTGAATGTGGGACTGTGGCCCGTGGACTTGGTGGTTCAAATCCAGTGGTGGCTCTCAGGAGTAGCGTCCATGACCACCAGAGGGCAGTGATGCCCAAAAAACAAAACCAAAACCCTCCCCCCCAAAAAAAAACAAACAAAAAGAAACACCAGTCTGGGGTTGCTCTGAAGGTATTGCGTTGATGTGATTTTACCAGTTACTCTCTGTGGACACTTAGTGGTGGAGATTACGTCCAGGGAGGTGGGCCAGGCCTCCCCCAACCCAGGGAATGGTCTTAGGAGAAGAACTGATGCTCACAGCAGAGGACGGGATTCTGCTTGAGACTAACGCAGAAAGCTGGCCGGAGTTTCCAGCTGACCAGCCGGGAGATTACGAACTTTCTCCTGTCTCCAATTCCTCTTTATTTCTCCTCTCTCTTTGAATACGTACACATATTCTCTTTAGGAGTACACATATGTGTGTATGTGTATTCATATTATATATATATGACAACGAAAGGGCACACTTGTCTATCAGCCCAGGTTCTACAGAGATACAGCCAATGTTGCTACACAAATACATCCAACAAATACATACAACATACAGTGTACCCGCACGCCGTCTGCATGCACATACATATTTGCATACATACATGTGACACACATACACAAAAAAACCTACCATATACACACATGTGCACACGCATGCAACACACACGCAACATACCTTCACCACACACGCCTACCACATGCACCATGCACGTGCCCCAGTGTGTGTGTGCGCCGAGAGTGGTGCAACCTGCTCCTCCGTGGAACCCTGACCGACAGACACACTGCTTACGGCTGGATCACCCCCTGGCACACACGCCCAGACAGGGCTTGAGAGACCCCGCTCAGTCCCAGACATGCCGCTCACCTGCTTGATGGGGTAGAGAGAGCCCACCCGCTGCGTCCCGCTGTACGTCAGCCAGTTGGTGATCTCACAGCTGCCCACCAGCCACTGGCGGCCCCGGAAGTCACTGTGCTCACACAGCACCCATCTGGACCCGGCAAACACCAGGCACAGAGGAGGTGCACACAGAGAGACAGACAGACAGACGAGGAGAAACATGGATCTCCGAGCCTTCTCCCCCTCCTTTTCACCCATCCCAGGATCCCTCAGCTTTTGGGGGGTGGGCAGGTGGGCGGGTTAGCTCCTCAGGGTGGGGAGGGAATCTCGGGAGTGGATTTGGGGTTCGCCGGGCAATGTCAGGCCCGCGGTGGCCTGAAGAGCCAATCTCCAACGCCTAAAAGCCAGTGACCCCTTTCGGGTGTGACTTTTCCCTCCTTCCTGGTTCAACCAGAAGGGAGGGGACAGGCTGGAGGCCCCTGGGAGCCTCACTCATCCCCCAGCAGCCCCTGGGCCTCCCAAAGCACACTCACATGCCCCCCTTGATCCGCACGGACAGCACATGGTTGTTGAAGCCCTCAGCCTGCAGACTCCGCACCTCGCCGCTGAGCTCAATCTCCTTCCCCTCGAAGCACTCCAGCCCGTACAGGAAAAGAGACGGCTCGGAAAAGTGCTGCGGGGTGGGGGTGGGGAGGCGGGGGAGGAGGGGTGAGGCCAGGCCCAGCGCCCTGGACGCCAGGTCTGTATTCCAGGCCACCTTCTTGTGGACAAGACGCCCGAGCTCCACGCCCAGGTCTGCTGTGCGTGGGCAGTGTCGGCAGGGCCCGGGGTGCCCCTCACTCTTCCTCGCGGGGAGAACGAACAGCCCTGGCGGACCCCAGGGCCCACTCCTTTTTGTCCGCATGGGATCACAATCGTGGTAATACTAGGACTGGTGGGTGAATGCCCACTTCCCACCGCTACGATGCAGAGTCTTGCACCACGTGCGCCCACCCTCTCATCTCCCTGGGACTTATTTATTTATTTATTTTTTAGGCATCACTGCCCTCAGGTGGTGGGAGTAGGAGGTCCAGCCTTTGCTCCTGGGAGCTGGAATTGAACCTCCAACCCAGAGGGCCGCAGTCCCGCGCACAACCACTATGCCACCGGGGCTCAGCCACCCTGGGACTTCTCCACCACCCCATAGGGAGATGCTACCATCGTAAGAGGGCACCTGAGGCTGGAGAAGGTCAACACTTGCCAAGGCCCTGAAACTGGCCTTCAGAGCCAGGTCTGTCTGCCAAGGTCACCATGTCGCAGAGTGTGGACTCTGGAGCTCGACTGCCCAGGCTAAAGCCTGGCTAAGCCAGTGACCGGTTGAAGAGCCCCGAGCAGCCCCTCTGCACCTCAGTGTCCACGTCGGTAAAAGGGAGATCTTCCTCACAGCGAGTTTCGCAGGGGTGCGGTGAGAACCACATGCCTGAGTACACGGGGAGCCCTTTGGACATTCCGGGCACTGTGGGCTGCAGGGCCCAGGTCATGCCCTTCACCCACCCTCCCCGCAGCTGTGCCAGCCTTTCCCCCATCTCAGCAGTAGCATCCTCTCCCCGCCCCCATCCGCTTCCATATCTGGACCCACCGCACCATCCCCAGGCTCATCCTGATATCCACGGGGGGCCCTGAAGAGGGGGCTGTATCTAATTTCTTCCAGGGCCCCAGTCCCAGGATCAAGGCGCCCTGGTGGCGCAATGGTCAAGCACTGAGTTGGAAACTAGAAGGGGGGCAGTTCGAATCCATCAGAAACGAGGGTCGGAAATGTACACCCGGGGTAAGGCGTGGTAAAAAGCAAAAGAACAAAAGCACAGACCACAGCCTAGGAAACACGGCGGCCCTCTCTCTCTGTGGTGGCCAGGTTAGCTCTGAGGAGGTATCCAGCGGCGACACACGGCACCATGTCACCACCGAGCAGCAGTCCTGCCTGGTTCTGCCCAGCGGCTCTCCCTGCCTCAGGGGTTGCCCAGGGGGACAGGGGCACTCACCAGAGGGACCTTCTGGAGCGAGCCCAGGACCGTGGAGGCCAGACAGCCCATGGCCGTGAGCGTGGGGAATTCCCCCTCAGAAAGAATGTACTGGTCACCCTGAAAGTTCTTCTCATCAAACAGGATCCAGCTGGGGACGGGCAAGAAAGGGGAGGGGAGCAGGAGGTAAGCCAACCCTACTCCCCGTCTGTCCGGGGTTCCCTGCGCGTGGACAGGGTGGGAGAGGTCCAAGAAAACGCACAGGAATGGACGGCTGACATTGTGGAGGCCCTCTGGGCATCGACTCCACATTCTCCTTTCTGGGAATTGCTGCCTCGATGGGCTTCCCTGTGCGGGCCGGGTAGGACCGGGCAACATCTCGCTCTGTTGTATAGAGGGCACCTAACCCCTGCCACCGCCACCGCCACCACCACCACCTCGGGGTGCTCTTTGAAGCGTGAGCTGACACAGCAGGCCAGCCACTGCCTGCAGCGCTGGTCGCAGTTATGAGAGGGTAACTGGGGGCGGTGCAGAAAAGAGACGCTTCTCAGATGCGACATATATTGAAGTGTTGACCCGAGACGTTTGATGATGGGTCTGGGATTCCCAATCACACCCCCTCATTGAACGGAGGGATCTAGGGGGCAAGAAGGAAGTTGGTGGTCCTCTTATTTAGGCGTGCATGCTTTCCATGACAACTCAAAGGGGCTGGGG
>PVJH01039566.1:0-16323 GCA_004026705.1 Nesogale talazaci | reverse complement strand
CTTTTTTCCCCATATTCCTGATACAATCATTTTTGTCAAGTTAAATCTGATATCTCTCAGAGATTTTTTTCTTTTAAATAATTAGTTAAAAGATTGAAATACTAGTCACCTTGGGTTTAATTTTTAATACGAGATATCCAAAAAGAAAGAAGCCCACAATCGTCAGAGAGCAGAGGATGGGGAAGCACATAATCCAAAGTGGAAGAAAGAATGAGTATCCGAGCCAAAAGTGAGAGGATCTGGTTTGCAGAAGGGCGTTGGTGAGAGTGGAAGGCCATGATCCATTTAAAGAACAACATAGGAAATAGGCCTCTGGTGAACTCCCTCTGCCCACAATTGAGAAAGAGAAAGAAAGTGTTTACAAAGCAGAGTGCGTTAGAGAGTTGGGTATAGCAAATCAAAGGCACACATCTGACTTATCAGTAGGTCCTGCTAGGATGCGTGCTGGACCTGATCTGGTTTCCAAAACTTTCTGTCTTTTTGACTTGTACATATTAAGTGTATCTCAGAGGTCTTGGGTCATTGCTTATCACCCTCTTGAAGTTGTGTTATATCATTAATATTTTTTTTCATTTTGAAGTACATGGACCTTGGAATGGATGAGCCTATAGAGAAAGCAAGTAGAATCAAATACATTTTTTTGGGGGGGGGGCGGTACAATGAAGGTGGTGGGATGAAGGGGAGATGATGTCAATGAGTCCATGCAGAAGAGAAATGTTTGGAAAAAATAGTAGCAAATGTACAATTTGACTAAACATGATTGAACTATGGAATGATAGGATTAAGTATTAATTGGCAATTAATAATAAAAAAGAAATAGCACATCATTAGAATTCAGGTGCATGCATTTTCCCCCATCTAGAGTAAAATCATAAATAAATATTTCACTTTTAAACCTCAAAACAATTATTTTTGCTAATGAATATTTTAAAGAACAATTGGAGTGTACTTATATTTATTTTATTTTGTTTTGATACCAACATTAATGTTTAGCTTTTAAGTAATATTAGTTTAAAGAGCTAGTTATAATGGAATTTCAGTTAGAGTGCTATTGAGATGATGCTCTATTTCTAGATAAATGACAGGAGTCCTGGTGGTGGCTACACATTGTCCTGCTAACTTTAAGATTTGCAATAAAAAACACAAGTAACTCAGCAGGGCAAAGATGAAGCTTTCTGTGCCAGTAAGAGTGGTTTGGTTGTAAACCCTCATGGGTAGCTCTGCTCTGACCTAAAAGGTCACTGGGTGTTGAAATCTACTCAGTGATGTTGAGTGAATTTAAATAAATAATAATATAGTTAAATTATGAATATTGAAAGTTATAGTATCCAGCAACATTATTGCAAACTTTTATGAAGTGGCAAACTAGATAAAATGGTGGTTTTGGTCTGTATTTCTACAACTAAAAATATTATTGTGCCATATATACAGGCAACTTAAGCATTTCTTTACAATAAATATGTCAGCCTATATGTTTAAAAGTATATGTATAATACACATTTGATGGCAAGACCAGTCATTTTGCAGAAAAGCTTTAGAATGACATAGTATGGGAGAAAACAATTTTATATGGGAAAGAATAAAAACCTAAGGGATATCCAATGTTGGTGTCCTAATGTCCAGTTTTCTTATAGAAAATTTACAAGCAGCACTCCTTGTTCCCAAAAGATTGACAATACTTTAGAAAGGATATAAATTGTAGGACTTTACTGTAAATAAGTAGCAGGGATCATCTGTCTAAGAAAGAAATTAAACCATAAAAGTTTATAGACTTCCTACTAGATGGATTTCAATTTGATTCCAAGTCTGCTAGTGTGAACATAAAAAATATAAATCTGATAAATTTCATAATTTACAGCATCAGTGATAAAAACAAACCAATTTACTCAGGAGAAGTGAAATTATTCCTGCCATTAAAATTTAAAATAAATTTCTCCCAGGATCAGCATAAATTGTACAATGTAAAATATAATAAGGCAATGTGATGTGCCTTAAACAATATTTCTATGATAGACACCATTAAAAGCTTTATAATGCTGCTTCAAACAATATCTTTCAATATACACTGACTGTCCAGCTGTACAATTCTGTGTCTTGTTTAAGAATTGTTTTATTAAATTAGTTTGAGAATTTTTTATTAAGTGACTTTATTAATAGATTTCTGTCAACTAGTAGTTGGATAAAAAGTCTCACAAAGATTCAGCATAGACACTTTTATCTTTTATATATCTCTTTAGACAAATGTAATGGCACTAGACAACAGATCACTCAATTTTTCTATTTGGTAAACAGTTATTGAATGTCTATGCTTTACATATATTCTTTATGGAAGAAAACTGTGCTTTTTGTTAGAGTGTCTTCAGCTGCTCAGATACTAGCCAAAATATTGATCTCACAACCCAGCTGCAGAGCTCAGAATATAGGCTTCAACCCCTAATTCAAAAAACACGCCCACTGGAAACCCACATGATCAAAATCCTACTCCACAATGCATGGCCGCACACTGAGTGAGAGCTGAGTTGATGACAACTGGTGTAGTTTATGTTAATGCTAGTTGAGACACAATAATAAAGAGAAAATATGATCATTTCCTATAAACCAGCTATTCTGTTATATCTGTTATTGGTAAATAAGTAGGAAAAACTTCTGGAGAGCACTATAATGTTAATACCTTTTGGTAAGAAAGGACATTTCAGTTCCAAAGACACAATCATAAATTGAACCAGATGGTAGATTTTGACCTATTTCGGCATAGAGGTGAGCAGACACTTGCTGAACATCAGACTGGTTTGGAGTGGCTACATGTCTTTACTTTGGGAGAGTTGTCGTCCCACTATAGGTTTCATGCTAAAACAATGGTCTTATTGGAGTTCTGTCCACCACGAATCTATGACTGTGATGTGAGTGATCTCAGGTATCCTTCCTTGGCATTATCTCAGGCGGGAGAAGGGGGCAGCAGATCAAACAGATCATGGTTGCCTTCTTCGACTATATTTTAGTTAGAGAATACTTTCAGTTTAAAAGATGAAAATTCCTTTCCAATAGGTTCCATTCAAGGCTTGGTCTTTTCAGGTGAATGCTGTACAATTAAACTGGAACAAAGAATTAGTGCATTCAAATATGGTGTTGGTGAATACTACTAAATATACCAGAAGAACAAGCAAACCTAGCTTAGAAAAAACACGACCAGCATATCTCATAAAAACAAGGAGATGAGGTTTAGACTTGCTTAATTTGAATACATAGTTAGAAAAAGGATGTCAAGTTTTGGTAACATGTCAACAAAAGTAAAGGAAGCCCTCAATTTGATAAATTGGCCATCAGCAATGGATGAACTCAAATCCACCACATAGCATGCAGAAGATGTATGGAGAAATGTTTATTCTATTATACATAGGTATCCATGAATTGGGATGAACTTGATTACAGCTAACAGGAATAAATTGGGGGAGAATCTGAAAAACAGAATGCTATACTACCCCCCCCATTTTATTTTTCTCAACAAAAATTATAAATTCATTTTGTGCCTGCTTTTTTTTCCCATGCTTACTCCAGAAGTCAGATATACAGAGTTAAATGAGCCAAGATCTGTGACTCCAGGACCTTACAGCTTGTGTGAGGTCCTTCCAATGAACCAAAATCTAAGCTTGGTTCAGTAGCTACTGGGAGTCAAGAGTGGGCTCAGTATAGAGGGGGGGCCCTTCCACTGAAGCTTGACAAATAGCTTGGATTAGAAAAGATGATGGTAAAAACCATTTAAAAGTGGCTGGATGAAAAAGGACATCAAGCAGCATAGTAAATCAAAAGGAAAGTGAGTCATTTGGGAGGTGGAAATTCAAATAAGACAGAAAATGAAGAATTAGAAGAAAAAGGCAGACAAATCCTGAAAAGCCAGGGTTTGAACTCAAAGGCAAGGAGGCACTGAAACAGAACAGAACGCAGCAAACAAAAGCAGCAAACCACCCTCCAAAGTAATGCGATGACCGTATTTATGTTTGAGAATTATCATCGTGGGGTTATTATAGAGATATAATCAAGAAGACAGCAAAAGCTATTAGGAGGTTATGGCAGCAATGTGGAAGAGGAGAAATTGGAATTTAAATTAAATCAGAAAAGTTGTCATGAAGTAGGAGAATAGATAAGAGGATGCAAATCTTTGTATTTTGTGTATGTCTGTGGCCTAACCTACCTGCTTTTCCCTTTTGTATGGGCACTGGTGCATCTCATCATTTTATTTTTCTCTATGTAATTTTTACTCCCACTTTCTTGTGAATGTATATTTAGTCAAGCTTTTTAAAAATTGAAATGTGATTCTTTTCATATTCACCAAATCATACATAGCAGTCCACTTGAAACTTGAACATTTAATCACTTAGTACACTCTGCCTGCATAACAAAGCTCAACATTATAATCCTCCAGTTATTATAAGATGTGTGCCGTCTCTGATACATTTACACTTCAATTACAATTACAATGCTTTCATCTTAACAGCTTCTAGTTTCTGGAGGATTGAGTCTCAAGGATTACACTATAATGAGAACAAAGGTTATTGACTGCATTTCTCATTTCTTTCTGAGATACTTTACTAGCTAAATAGAAGTGAAATGGAATTTATGCCAAGATGCTTTCTCCCTGCAGGAAAACATAATGGAAGTTATGAGAAATCAAGAGTTTTTACTCCTTCCAGCTGAGGAACTCCATAAACTCCTAGCCAGTGATGATGTTAATGTTCCTGATGAAGAAACCATCTTCCACGCATTAATGATGTGGGTCAAGTACGACACACAAAGGAGATGCAGTGACCTCAGTATGCTCCTTGCCTTTATAAGACTGCCACTACTTCCACCACAGGTAATTGCATGCACCTCTGTTGTAAAAGTTATGACGTACCTGAAAAAGACAATTTTACAAGTAAGCAGTATGACCCTTTAAAAATTTTTACTGATAGATGGCTTCTGTTTTGAAAAAGTGTATATATATATATATATATATATATATATATATATATACACACATATTAAGGTAAATAAGGATGGAGAGTTACGGGATAGACGCTCAGTCATTGCTCTGCAACGTCTCTGCCACTTGCTATATCGTGTTTTTAAGAAATCCACCAAATTGCTCTGGTCTTCAATTTCCACATCTATGTAACAGGATCTATTGACCTGAAAACATGCAAAAGTTCTGTGGGAATCACACATGATGCTCTATGTAAAATATGTTGTGGGGGGAATAAAATATTATACATATTTATATAATAATTCATTTTTGCTTCCCTGTTTCTGAAAATAATTAATTTGATTTAAAAGACAATATTTTGATCTTTGATAAAATAGATATTGTATAGTCATCTAATGGTACCTCTTAAAGTTCAGTACAGGATGTTTTAAACACTTAATCAGAAAGAGTATCTTACTCAAATGTGAGCTATAAATAAGATGTTGTTACTATATGCCATTGAATGGGTTCTGAATCATAGAGACCTTGTGTGAGACAGAACATACACCACGTAATCCTGTGTCATCCTCAAAATTATACTTATGTTTGAGCCCATTGTTCCCGCCACTATATCAGTTCAGCTCATCAAAGGCCTTCCTCTTTTTCACCATCCTTCCACTTTATCAAGCTTTATATCCTTCTCTAGGGACTGGACTCTCCTGATAACCTATTCAAAGTACTCAGGAGAAAGTCTCATCATTTTCTCTGAGGAGTGTTCTTGCTGTACTTCTTCAAAGACAAATTCATGGGATGTTCACTGTCTTTAGCCAGCATCATAGTTCAGATGCATCCAGTTTTCCCTACTCCTGCTTATTCAAAGTCTAACTTTGAAGTACGTAAGGGGCAATAGAAAATAATATGGCTTGAGACAGACAAACTCAGTTGTCAAAGTAACTTCCTTTCTTTTCAACACTTTAAAGAGATCTGAAGGAGTAGATTTACCTAATGCATTGCTTCTTTTGATCTCTGACTGCTGCTTCCTTGAGGGTTCATTGCAGTTCTAAGCAAGATGAAAGCCTCAACAACCTTTTCTTCTTCTATTTATTTTCTTCTATTTCTCATGGCATTACCTAATCATCCAACTGGGAGGATTTTCTGTTTTAATTGCTTTGGGGTGTAATCCAGACTGAAGGCTGAACTCATTGATCTTCATCAGCAAGTACTTAAAGACATCTTTATCTTCAGCAACCACTGTTTTCATCTGAATGTGGTGGGATGTTAATAAGTTGAACTCTGATTCTGATGCCTCTTTCTTCTTCACATAATGTAGTTTCTCTGACGGCCTACTGTACTGAGCATGCATACTGGATATGTGTGGTGAAAGGATGCCACCCTGATGTAAAATTTTATCAATTTTAGAATATGCAGTATTTTCCTCTCCTCTTGGCCCATGTTCAGCTTCCCCATGGGCACATTGATATGTTCTAGAATTCCCATTCTCATGAATGCCCATACTTTTCTGTGATCCAAACAATCACAGATTTCCTGTGGTTAATGAAACACAAATAAGCATACTTCTTCTATTCTTAGCTTTCAATCTGACCTCAACAGTGATAAGCCTCATTTTACTTCCTATTCTGAATCTGGCCTGAATCTCTAGCAGTTCCCTCCAATGTGGTATTATAACTGTTGTTGAATTCTCTTCAGCATAAGTTTGCTTGCAAGTGATAGCAATGATATCCTTTTATAAATTTCACATTCTGTTGAGCTACCTTTCTTTGGAATTAGTACACATTACATCTCATCTAGTCTGTGAAGCTTTAACTTGTTCAATCAGTGTCACTGGCTCTTGCTCATACGGTCCCACTTGCTCTTAGTTCTTTTTGGTACAGTGAAATTTTTTGTCCTTTTCATGTTCTCTTGAGGTTTCCTGCATCATTCATATTTTGCCAATAGAATATTTCAATATTGTAATTTAGGCTTGAGTTTTTTCTTGCGCTCTTTCCATTTAACCACCATTTATAATTACATATAAACCAACCCAAATATCTGCCAAGACACCTAATTTTACCACTAAAACTGCATTGAAAAACTCGCATCTTATTTTTAATTGTTTTTCTCACTCTAAGTCTTTACATAGTACACTATAAAATTATCATTGTCTCCTTCAGCTTCCCTCTGAAAGTTTCTGTCCATCTCTTTGACTATCATGTCTTCCATTTGTCTTAGCGTTCTACAATTAAGAGAAGTTCCAGGGCCTCTTATGACATCCCCTTTGATCTTTTCTCTCTCGTTATTGACCTTTTGCTTTCTTAATGTATGACGTTCCTATTGTCAGCCCACAGCACCTCAGGTCTTCTGACATTAGTGTTTAATGCAGCAAGTCTATTCTTCAGAGGCTTTCAAAATCCGGGGAGGATATACTCAAGGTTGCATTTTGGCTCTTCTGGGTTTATTTTAATTTTCTCCAATTTCAACCTGAATTAACATATGAGCAATTGATTGTTTCATATGTGGACCTGATTTAAGCTGCTGATATTGATCTTTTCAAGTGCCTTTTCTGACAGGTGTAATTAATTTGGTTTCCCCTATATTATTACTGCCCAATAGACAAAGAGGTGATTTCTCTTATTATTTTTATGCAGAATGAAAAGTATATTTAAGATTTAAGTGATATTTTAAAGGTCGGATAGAAAATGAATCAAGTTTCCATTCAAATTTTGGCTAGTCAGATATGAGCATAAACAGAGATAAGGCTATTATGGACACTGGGGTTTTGTATTCCTTCGTTTCCTTTGTTTCCCCCTCATAAATGGAAAAGGATTATCTATTTTAATGAATCCAGTGTTTTTAAAAGCTTCTATACCAAAACTAGAGAAGGAATAAGAGTAATGGAATTGGATCTAAAACACCTTTAAAACTATCGTACCTACCAAATTTCACCCGCAAAGAGTAGTGGTCTCTGAAACTGATAGATGCAGCTGCACCTACCCTGCCACGTTGCTGAGTTGGAATTGACTTGATGGACATGCGTTTGCTTCAAAAAAAAAACAACACTTATTTAATTTCTGTGCAGGAAATATTATTTCCATTTTACAAAAGTACAAGTTAAGAATTAGCACAGTTATTTTACTATTAAATTATGCAGCTGAGAATGTACTCCATGTGGATCTAAATATTGATATGATTCTCCTTCTACTATGAAGACACCTATCCAATACTTGTGTTTCTACTTGGCTTACGAAGTACTTACAAGGTTCAAGCAGGTTTTTTAGAAAGATAAAACTGAACCTCACAATTTCTAGCCTTTTACATGGACTGGGCTCCTGAGGCTGTTTATCATTCAGATTGTATTTTATAGCTCTTAAAATTATCAGAAAAAGAATTTCCCTTGATTCTGAAACCATTAATTAGAGCCTTTGCTCTTAATTCTAGAGAGAGTAAATTATAGGTCTTCTATCGCCTTTTTTGAGTGAGCAAACCTGCCTAAGTTTCTGTTATCATTAAGAGTAGATAAGATATATGTTTTTAAAAATGCAGTAGAGTTTAAAAAATAGAAATAAATAGAGCAAAATTATGACAGTAAGAAATATTTGGAGATAATTTTACAATAAGGTTGTACTGTAAGGATTCACAATTTAAAGTATTAAATAATATTATAATTAATTAACTTTATTAATACAGCCCCGGTGTTGCTGTGAGTTAGCCACTGAGCCACTAATGAGAAGTTCTGGGGTTAGACTCACTAGCAGTTCTGTAGGAGAAAGAGAAGCCTGTCAATGGTCACAGCATTTTACAATATCACAAAATCCTATATAAGGTCATGTTAGATCATAATTTAAAGTGTTTATTAATTAATATTGGAATAATTATGTATGAGAATAGATATTTTATCTCAAAACCTATCAATTCACTTATCATACACTCAGCCCCTTAGAAGGAAAATGCATGACTTCTGTTACTGTATTGTTGTCAATTTTTTTTGTTTGTATCGAGAAGATATGAGACAAAAATTAATATAGAGGCAATAAATATGTTATCAGTTTAATCAACAAGGATATTCCATGCCCCTTAGCCTTCAATCCAAGAAACCCAATATCACATAAACAGTCTCAGCATCTACTTTTAGAATTTATTTTAATTAATATATCTAGTATTCAACTATTGCAAATTTAACTTGTAATATTTATATAACTTACTGACAAAATATACAGTAACTTAGCAAGTTTACCCTTGTTCATTGTGATTTCCCCATAAATTGAAACCCAGTCCTCTATAAGCTTAAATATATCCCCCACCTACCTACCCAAGTTCACCACTAATAAACATAATATCCATATATGTGCTTGATCTCCTCCTTTTAAGTAAGCCATCCAACATTGGTCCTACTGCTGTTCACACAGCATCCTGGCTTCAACATCCATCAGACTGTAGGATATATCAAGATTGTAATAATCTTATTTTCTTAGCACATCGATTACAGTTTGCTTAACCATTCATCCCTTGAATTTAGATAATCTCCACCTCATGTTTCCTTGAGTAGGGCTGCAATGATTATTGGTGTACACATATCTATTAAATATCTGTTTTTTAAGTCTTTTAAAGTGAAACTAATGAGGTACATGGTGAGTTTTTTAAAGTACCACCAAACTGTTCACTTCCACAACTTGTAATGCGGGGCTTTTACAAGCTTGCATGTAAGCACCCAATGAGCAAAAATGGATCTCTCGTCACCCAGAAAGTCACCCTGAGCTTGCTGGGAGGGAGCCACTGAGCCGCAAAGTAGAAGTTCTGAGTTTAGATTCTCTAGTTATTATGTAGGAGAAAGAGAAGCTCCCCAACTGTCCTAGCATTTTGCAAGATAGCAAAGTCCTCTATAAGGTCATGATAAATCAGAATCAACTGGATGGATACACGCTTCATTATTCATCATGATCAACAGAGAAAGAAAGGGTAGGACACTGATTTATGGCTAAATAATTCCATGGCAATTTCCTTTTCTGCCACAGACGCAGGTTTGGGCGCTGCCAAGATACTGTTATGGAACATGTTGTTAAAAGATTCTACAGAAAAATTCTGAATAAAGTGAGAGAATTTCAAGTCTTCTTGGAATCCACTTATCCCAAAGGATGGATTACCTTGAGAAACAATTGTCTTGATATAATTTTTAAAACTAAAACTATCTTCTGAAATCTACATAAAACCAATGTTGACATTAACCACCAAGAAATATATTGAGCACTACACTCTGCCAATATATATCTGTATGGAACATTTTTATGAAATACAGGATAGATACATCTATAGAGACAGTAACAGAACTAATTTCCAAGGGTCACAACAGGGAAGGTTAGACAAAAAGCTGAGCTAAAAGCAATTAGTACAAGAAAGAAAAAAATCCAAAATTGATTGTGGTTGGTGATGAATGCATAAATATTCTTAATATGATTGAATTATTCACTTGTACAATATATAAATTATGACAATGGACTCATTCTTTAAAAGAAGCTGAATATGTTTGCAACTCAAAAATGTAATTGATATCACATAATTGTGGAGGTAGACATTGTGGAATTACATGTTCTATTATGCATATGTACAATGTTAAAATTAAATAAATTATGAACGATCTTTGGCATACTTATACAATGAAGAGACTATATAATTCCAGTGTTGCATTTTAAAAAGAGGTGACGCTTGGACTAATTTGTTGAGAAGCCTTAAAAAAATAAGAATTTGGTGTTTTTGAATTTGGTGCTTTACCATAGAGTTAAAGGATGAGATAAAGTGAGTGATAGATAGAACAATATTTGGGAGATCATTTGTAAGCTGCTTAAAATATTACTGTATTGTTAAGCTCAACAAACAAGGTAACAACAAGAAAGGTGGAGGAGATCACATGATGTAAAGAAATGCTTAAAAGTAAGTGTAAGGAAACATCTTATTTGAAAGTGAAGTGAACTAAACAATCTGTACTTTTATAGTATGAATTTCTTTGATTATATTTAATAGTTTTTACAAACTTTCTGGAATATAGAATGAAACAACCACAAGGAAAGGCACTTCACTGACAAGACAAATACATAAATGATGGACTACTGTCAAAGATGAAATTTCAGCAAAAATAAAAATTTTCTTTTAATTTCATAAAGCAATTCACCAACTGGACATGGGAAGATTTCAACTAAATCTTTTCTCTTTCTGTGCATTCTCCTATTCATCAATTTATTTAGACCAGGCTGGCTATGTTTATCTTTGTTTATTCATTTATTACTAATTCAAATATGATACAGTATTTTCTAATTAACAGCTGCACTGACATATAACTGAGCACTTTAAATATATTAAAAAGAATTGTGAAAAGATACCACAATCCATTTTAGAATGTTTTCTTCTTTCTTGTATTAATTGTTGTTAGCACCCCATATCCTCCCAAGGTCCCTGCCATGTCTCTAGGAAATTATCAGTCATAATAGTGTCTTTCTAGATTTACCTATCCTGGATTTCATATAAAGAAAACCATACAAAAATTAAAAATCTTAAAAAAGGGGAATCTGACATAATAAACAGAAAAACCTCAATCAAAAAAGAAAGCAGAAGATACCCAAAGTAGAACGATTTTTAAAAGCAGACCACATTTTAGCAGGAAGATGAAGTGATTAGGTATTACATTTCAATCTGACTGCACCTGCAATCAATCACCTGTGTACGTACCTATGTGTACACGCAGTCCTGCTCAAAAGTTTCCAGGGAATCACCCAGGACGAGCACCCTGTACATCGATTTGGAGCTTTCCCTATGGCCTTCTCCACAAGGTCATTCAGGATTTAAACTCTAAATGCCAGTCCCTCGTTCCTATTTGAATTTATCTTTTTCACAATGCATGGATCTCACAGACTGGCCTGCTTTTTCTTTTTCTGATGTCTTCTTGCATGGCTGCTCATGCATTTTAAGACAAGTCCAGAGTCCTCAAAGCTAGTTTTTGAGAAAGCTGAGCATCATCTGATTGCTTTATCACATTTTGCTACAGCGCTCAGATCTGCAGTGTGATAATCTTTCCTTGAGGGCAAATATCGAGTAGACCCATGTCATAGAATTAAATATTCTTAGATGCTTGATAAGATTAAATTCAAGCTCAAAAATCTATTATCTATCTATGGTTCATACATGTCTCCCATCCACTTTAATGATAGTGTCATCCTTTTATGGGAGAACATTGCAAATTCTCCCCACGGGGCAATAATGCTATTGATGCAGTTGTTGTTGTGTGTCATCCAGTCAATTTGAATTCATGTCAATTTTATGTAAAAGAGAACAGACCACTGCATGGCCCATCCCCATTGTCACAATTGTTCCTTTGCTTGGGTCCATGGTTGCAACCAAGGCGTCTACCAATCTCCTTGAGGGCATTCCCCTACGTCCCTGTCCTTCTACTAAACTTACTGTCCCTCTCCAGGGGCTGTTCTCTTCTGAAAATATGTCCAAAATATGCAAGGCAAAATCTTGGTATCCTTACCTCCAACTAACACTCTAGCCAGAGTTCTTCCAATAAAGATAGTTTTCTCTTTTAAACAGTCCATGAAATTTCCAATATTCTTCTTCAGAAACACAATTCAAACACAACAATTCTTCTTCAGAGTTCCTTATCCATTGGCCAACTTTCATATACATATAAGACAAGGAAAATCTCAGGGATACTGTTAGACATATCTTAGTCTTCAAGTGACAGCCTCGATTTACAACCCTTAGAAGAAGTTTTGTGAAGCAGATTTACCCAAAGTAGTGGATCATTTGATTTCTTGACTTTTGCTTCCATTAGCATTCATTGTTAATTCATGCAAAACAAAATATTTCTTTTCTCCATTTTCTCAATCTTTTCTCCATTTATCATTATGCCATATTGTGGTCCACTTGTGAGGATTTGGGTTTTCTTTATGGTGAGTTGTAAGTTGAAGACTGTAATCCTTGATCTTCATCAGCAAGTACTTCAAGTCTCCCCCACTTTAGCAAGCTGGTAGTGTCATATGCATACCACAGGTAAATAAGTCTTCCACCAATCCTGACACAACACTCTCCTGCATATAAATCAGTTTCTCTGATGATTTGCTCAGCATACAGAGTGGATAAGTAGGGTGAGAGAGTGCAACCCTTTTGAATACCTGCTTAATTTTAAAGCCTAGTCTCTTTTGCCCTTTGCCCAGCTTCCTCTCAATCCATGTATGCGTTCCACATACACAGTGATGTTATTCTATTGATAGTAGTAACTTATCCCTTGGTATAAAATGTAAAATGACTTCAAGAAGAAGTATGCCTTTTTAGAACAGCTTTTCAGACAAAGATTCATGGATTGTTGAAGAAGGACTTGAGTGACTGGACAAGAATCACATAATGAGATTTAGAAATAATGTAAAACTTTGCAGAACACTGATTTACGGCAGAATCATATCTTTTTGAGTAAGACATGGCATAAAAAGAAAAGAGTATAAAACAGCAAATATATGACAATCAAATTGTAATTTATTGGGCACCCTCTGAATCATCTTAATTAATTTCTATTATTTTACTGTTCTGTAGTTTAAAATAGATTTCAATGGCAGCTCAGAACTCACAGACAAGATTAGTGATGAAAGGGTTTATGAAGGACGTTACCAAGTTGGACTGCCAGTGATAAATGCTCAGGTAGCTGTTTGCCAATATATGGTACAAAGTTTCAGATATATTAATAGATGTGCAAAGGGGCAACCCCCTTCCATGTATACCTTAACCTGAAGGCATTCAGCTTGAGTTATGTGGGACAGCAAATCCCACTCCTTGAATAAAAATCCCAGAGACACCCCCCACACAAACACACACCCCTCCAACTCCATAAGCCTCAGTACAGGGACACTCATTCCCAATTCTTTGAGACAACAAATCCAACTTCCAAATTTAGTCTCCAGATGCACCACACTCCACAACCACCACCACCACCATGGTGGGGGAGGAACCCACCACCCTGCACAAATTCACTGATTTATAGTAGTACTTTATTTGTGCTTTGGGAAAAGGTACCATCCTGTTCCATGTTCTGCCTACTGGTTCTGCGCTTCTCCTCTGATATTATAGCTGCCACCTGGATCCAAGAGGTTCATTGCATAGGGATATCAGACCCAGGAGATGATCCATGCGTGGTTTGGCTGGTAATGTGATCCCACCTCTTTCTTGTCTGAGGGCTTATTTAATACCCAGCAGGATGGCTGCAATGAATGAATGGGCTGCCCACTTTGGATGAAGCAGCCACTAAAACCATGGGTATATTCTGGACACATTGTCAGGTACTAAAGACGTAATATGTAGAAATAGAATAGTACCACTGAGAGTAAAGGAGGAGGGCACCTAAGGTTGGAAGCTACTCAAAATGTGATTAAGGAAGACCTCTCAAATTAAGGTTGATTATGGTGACTAGAATGATATAAGCTTCTAGAAATAGAGACTTTAGGATATTCCTTTGCTAAGGAAGCATTAGTCAGGTGAGAAGAAGTAGCTGAAAAAATCTACTAATAATAGGAAATGGAATATAAGTAGTAGGAATATGGGGAAATCAGAAATGGTCAAAAATTAAATGAAAGACATAAAGATCTATATCCTTGGTAATAGCGTGCTGTAGTGGATTGATATTGGCAAGTTTTAATAAAAAATAAACATATGGCATATTATGTTATTGTGGATGCAATCATTGCTAGTG
Organism: Nesogale talazaci; assembly: GCA_004026705.1. Taxonomy (NCBI): domain Eukaryota; kingdom Metazoa; phylum Chordata; class Mammalia; order Afrosoricida; family Tenrecidae; genus Nesogale; species Nesogale talazaci. The sequence goes on along the minus strand of PVJH01039566.1, from coordinate 1,660 downwards.
TCAGTTGAATGTTAGCTGAAATCAGAGAACATGAGAAAGACATTTACTTGTTTTTTATTGACTATGCCATGGCATATGATTTTGTGGATCACATATGGATTAACGCAAACTATGGATATCAATGTGAGAGGAAAATTCAGACCACTACATTGTGCTCATGAAAAAATTGTACATAAGTTAAGAGGTAGTTGTATGCACAAAAAATGTGAATACTGCATGATTTTAAATCAGAAAAGTTGTGAGACAGGATGGTTTCATCTCACCATACTTATTCAATTGCTATGTTGAAAAAATTATCTGTGAATCTGGGTTAGAAGAAGATGGTAGTATCAAGTTTGGAGGGAGCCTTGCAATACACAGATTATGCAAACTTACTTGCTGGAATTTAGGAGGGCTTGAAACACTTACTGATTAAAATTAAAAATCATAGTCTTTAAAATGGATTACAACTCAAGGTCCTAACAACTGTACCAACAGGTAGCATCATGATAAATGGAGAAAAATGTTAACGGAATTGTCAAAAGTTTTTGTCTCTCTTGGATCCCTAACCAATGCTTATGGAAAGAGAAATTTAGAGATTAAACCACACATTGCATAGGATAAACTTGCTGAACAAGACCTCTTAAGAGTATTGAATGACAACAATATAACTTTGAAATTAAGGTGCATCTGGCGCAAGCCAGGGTATTTCTACTTGCCTCCTTTACATGTGAGTTTTGGACATTGAATAAGGATATCCGAAGAAGAGGTAATGCTTTTGCAATGTGTTGCTAGTGACGAAAATTGACAGTGTGATAAACTGCCAAAAAGGACAAACAAATCCGTCTTAGAAGACATCTGTCCAGAGTGCACCCTGGAGACAAGAATGGCAAGATTTGTCTTACATCCTTGGGATATGTTATCAGGAGAGATGCTTCTCTGCAGAAGGACATAATGTTTTGGTAACTTAAATATACAGTGAAAAATAGAAAGGCCCTTATGGATTGACACTGTGTCTCAAAATGATGGGAGCAATTGTAAGGATACAGGACAGGGCAGTGTGGCTGTGGTGGATAAGTTCACTACTGGTTGGAAAAGACTCTATTCTACCTAAAAACAGACAGTGTTACTCCAGGGACTCATCTGTTTGGTACCAGTTAGAGACTGGTCTGCAGAGACTCTTGAACAATTCACTGCCCTTGAACCCTCAAAGCAAGGTCTTTGAATGAAAGCCCGATGACTTACACATCACTCAAGATAGGATGCCAGTCGTTGCTTCTTCTTACACTCTGGAAATTCAGTCTTAAATTTAAGAGACGATTTCTTTCTTCAACCTGCCCCCTTATTTGCTTAAAAGGTCATAAAGTAAAGGTCAATGTGGTAGTTTCATAATTTGGTGTCAGTTTGGGATGTGAGAGAATTAAGAGGGAAGGAATATTTATTCTGTCAATTAGGTCACAGTCCATGATGGCTCTGATGGCTCTGTGTCAGAATGGCCTTCTGACAATTCTGGGAAATCTGATATTTCCTCCTTAGAGGCAGGAGACATTTCTCTCTCTCCCTTTGCTCCCTTGAAGATGCTCTACTGACAAGACGCATGGCACTGCACACTGGGAGCTGGAGAAACCATATGGACCTACTCTGATGCAGCCCTGGATGTCAGAGAAGCCAGGTGTAGACC
>PVJH01039565.1:0-16328 GCA_004026705.1 Nesogale talazaci | reverse complement strand
CAAAATGCAGCTCAAGGCATGGCTTGATGTAGAAGTCAATGCATGCAGTTGGGGTCAAGCCAGGCTTCCCCTGGCTCACAGCAGTGGATGAACAGGATGCACGATGATAGAGCAAAGTGAGCTGGGGGCACAGGCTGATGGATGCAGAGGTCCAAAGTCAGCCTAATGAATTCACCAAGGGTAGTACTCTGGCAGCCCCAACGATCAGTAGGCAACATAATAGGAGATTGAGGAACCAGATTCAAGAACAGTTTCAACAAAAGACAAAGGGCCAAAGAGGACTTGATTCTGCTCAGTCTCTCATTCATCATGAATTTCTTTTTCTTTCTCGCATGCAAAAAGGCTAATGAGGGCTGAGCTCCAGTGGTGTAAGTGGTTGAGTGCAGGACTGCAGCCCAGCGGCTCTCAAGAGCAACACTTGGGTAGCTCCCACGACCACCAGAGGGCAGTGATGCCCCCCCCAAAAGGCTAATGATATCAAAGAGGTGTCATCAGGCTGCGATCCCATTGAGAGGTTGGACTCCACCACAATCTTTCCCCAGAAGTTGACATAATCACTCCCCATCACCGCCATCAAGATGATTCTAACTCATCATCTTGGGCAGTGACCCCATAGATGGCTGTAAATCTTCACAGGAACAGACCATCTCAACTTTGTCCTGTTGGGCAGCTGGTGTGTTTCAACTGTAGACCTCATGGTTAATAGCAACATGCTTATTTGACAGTACCACCGGGACTCTTAAAACTATATGAACAAATGGAATGTTTTCTTGCTTTAAAAAGGAATAAAAATGGAAAATGCTGCTATTGCCAATACCTGTGCACTGTCACTGGATCTGTACATCTTTCTGATGTGGATCTTTCTGTGGATCTTTCCAGGAGCTCTCCTCTTTTCTTTCCCCCATGGAACTGCTTGGAGGTTCGAACTGCCGACCTGTGGTTAGCAGCCCAATCCTTAACCCACTTATGCCACCTTGCTACACCAACAAACCCTTTAAAATGTTGCAGGGGAAGTGATTAGGACCAATAATCATTAGGACAGTGGGGCTGTGTTCAAATCCTCTATTCTCCCTAGTGGGGGGAGGGGGAGGTGAGGGTGGTGGTGAACTCTGGCACCAGCGAGAGCATGAATATTGTGTTACAGCTCCAACTTGTTTGCAGAAAGTTATGCTGTACACTATGCTGTACGTGATTTCAAGTCTTGACATCAATCCAGCCTACATTGGATTCTTCCTGACCATGAATTCCAAAGCTCCATACTCACCACCACCAAGTCAATCACGTTCCTGTAGGACCGAGTAGAACCACCCCTTTGGACCTCCTAGACTTTAAGTCTTTATAGGAGTAGGCAGCCTCATTTTCCTCCCTCAGAAAGACCGGTGGGTTCAAACCACTGACTTCATGGTTCGCGGCTCAGGGCATACCCCATTCTGCCATCAGAGCTCTGACCGTGAACTGGCCAAGTAAAATGTTTTGTCCTGAGGCAGGGTGTGTTTGAAAGTGGATTAAAACTGCCTAGCCAGGCCAGGAAGGCACCCTGGTGGTGTAGTGGTTCCTTAATGGGCTGCTAGTCAGAGGTCAACAGTTTGAAACCCTAGTGGCTTCTCGGGAAAAAAGGCTTTCTGGTTTCCTAAAGAGTTATCATCTCAGAAACCCACAGAGCTCTCCCACCCTATCCTATAGCGTTGCTTTGAGTCGGAATTCACTGGACAGCAGTGAAGTTTCGAGCCAGGCCTGGCAGGGCAGAGTCACTCTCAGCAACTTGCCTGTGCGCAGGTTTCCTTAACAGAGAGTGTGGGACCAGGGTCTCCAGGCTGTGAGTCACACCGCAGGTAATCCTGTAAGCTCTTGGGGTCTGAAGTCATTTACATGTCACAATCACAACCCTTCTTCCCTGGTCGTTGTGCTTGAGACAGTGATTCGTTCCTCCTCTGCCAGTCATGATTTGAGGGTCAGTTTATCTTGTTTTCTGTCAAAACTGCCTATAATTAGGAGTATGGCCATCAACCTTTTGGGCACCATGATTGCTTCATGCTGATAACTGTCCTTCTCTGGATGGTTTGAAAGTGCTCAATAGAACAGCAATCCATTGTCTCTTTTTGCCTTGCTCACACTGCCCCTATCGCTCTCTGCCCCTTGGAAAGTGAAGCACCAGGATAAATGACCCTCGTCAAGGGGCCCTAGAGAACAGATCTTGGGTACAGGACCACCATGAGTTGGACATTATTCAAGGGCGATGGGATGTCTAGAGTCAGGATCGTTATTTCTCCATCCATACATGAATGGCTCCGAAAGTTGGCAAACGCTCTGTCCCTCCCAGAAACAAGAGGGGGGGGGGAATGTTCTACAGAAAGACACAAGAAGCTCAGAATGGACAGAGATGGACTCCCATCGTGGCTTTAGGTGCTTAGGGGCCTGAGTGTCAGGACCAGCAAGCTAGGTCTCCAAGTTGCAAAATCCTGACCCCCAAGCAAACAGCTACGTGCAACAACAGCTCACTGTAATTTTTTTTATTCACTCACATACATTCATAGTTTACACCTTCCTGGAAATGTACTGAGCTCCCAACACCCACTGGACATCTCCTGAGAGCGGGATTCTTAGACACCGTCATAGGGTCAAGCTGAGTCACCATCACATACATATCAAGCAGTAGGTGAAGGAGAAGCACCCTTCAGACTCCCTGGTTCTGCTCCTGTACAGGGAGGAGGAACACCGGAGGCAGTAGCAACAATGGTACATTGTCACCAAGTCAGGTCTACGGAAGCTCCTTGCTTTAAAAGGAGAGGGTAGGAGAGGTATAACTGGGGGCAGCCCGCCAAATGCTCTCCCCCTTAGTGGAAGGAATCAAGGAATGTCGAAGTCCTGGTCCACATGTTGGGTCTTCAAGTGTTTCTCAAGTCTGAGTCTGAAAGTCATTTTCCATGAAGCACTACATCTGAAGACTTCTCGGTGCTTGAGTCCAGGGGATCAGAGGACTGGCAAATCATACAGGTTTTAAAGATCAAGAGGTAGGTCTCCTTGAACTTTTTTATTTTGCAAGCGTAGACAATAGGGTTCATCATGGAGTTAGCATGGGAGAGCAAGATACCCAAGTATATAAAAACATCTGAGACTTCACCCCGAAAGTAGAGAATACAGTTGATGATGGATAAAGGCAGCCAGGACAAAGCAAACAAGAAGAGAACCAGGAACAGGGATTTTGCTGTCTTGAACTCCCGTCCATAAAATGCACCCGTCTCTTTGGAGGTGGAAAAGTTCTGATTAAGCCTGTTCCGGATGACATAGAAGATGTCAAGGTAGATGGCAGACATGACAATCAGAGGGATCAAAATCCAGATGAAGAAGCTGAAGTAGACCATATAGTCCATTCTCATGGTAGAACGGAATTTGCATGGGATGTAGGTGACATTTTGGTTGGACTCCAGGAACGGTTGCATGTTCCATCCAAACATGGGTGTCAATCCCACCAGGAATGACACCAGCCAGCAAAGTCCCAGTGCCAGCCATATTCTTCTCTGAGTGGTGACCCTCTTGTATCTGTTTGAAGGGAAAAGAGCCAGTCAGTTCATGGTGGGAATCGTTACAGGGTTGGGAAGATGGAGCTAGTAAAAGTATCAAAATTGAGAAGTGAAACCTGCAGCTTCCTGAGCAGTGACTGCAGCCAAACGCTACTGGTTATGAAGACAAGACAAACAGATAGTGATTAGGAAAAAAAAAAAAAAAAGAAAATCCAGCCAACTTCTCTGGGACCTTTCTAAAGAAGTCCTACCCAGAATGAACTAGGAATGTGGGAACTTTGAGTCCGGTATGTGCATAACCCACTCCTGGCCCCATTTCCAGCCCCATTAGTAGTCATTTAAGTCTTGTGGGATTGTCTAAATGCTCTTCTCAAAATATGGCTGCCTGCTGTTCTGTGCCCTGTCCTGCTTGGCTACTGTGTCTAACCCATATTTCTCTATCCGTGCCTGCCCCGACGGCAAGTGGCATACATGTACTCTTGGTGCCTGAGCTGAATGAGTGCTCAGTGGAGATTCAAATATAGTGTTGAATCATGTCGAGAACCTTGGAAGGCTGATCTGGTGGGGGAGGGTGGGAACTCACCATTTCTCCTTCAATTTTCCCTCCTGACAAGATCCTACACAAACTTTCAGAAGGAAACTTCTCTTTTCTGAGCCTGCTCTTTGTACACTTCATCTCAATGAAATCTCCCAAATGAGCTATCTTCCCGATCATCGTCATCTTCTTGATGCCAGTGATGAAAATAACAGTGATTAAAGCGACTGTGTGCAAGACATCTTTTTCTAAGGGCTTTGTGTGTGCTAACCCAGTAAGTTCTGCAGAGGTGAGAAAAGTGAAACACAGACAAGTGAAGCGACTTTTACAAACTGGAAGTGGGGAAGCAAACACTGAAACTAGCGAATCTGAGCTCAACACATCTAAGCCATGGTGATGAAAGAACAGAGGCAGAGAAAACTCAGTCCCTTGCCTTCCAAGACTCAAGATGCTGGGATTTGAAGGCAGGACAGCCTGTAGCACCAGCTTGCCTGTAGTTTCCTCATCATGCTCTTTTCCTAACACTGACACTGTTAAGGATACCTGGGGAATTGGGACGTCTCCATTTGCTAATCTGTTCTCTTTACTTGGTCACACGAAAGGTTGGTGCTACTTGCACAACTGAGAGCTCTTCTAGGAAATGGCTCTCACAACTCAGAAGAAGGAGACAAGGAAACACATTCAGTGCTGCCACAGAGTCAATTCTGACGACAGAGGGTTTCTAAATCTGTAAACTTTGAGAAAACAGATACCCTCATTTCTGTCTTGCAGAGTGGCGGAGGGTTTAAACCATAAGCCTTTTAGTTGGCGGTCAGTCCAGTGCCTAACACATAGCCCCACCAAACTAGAACAAAAACAAAAACCCTCACTGTCAATCCAACCCACAGCATGTGCACTAGTGGCTTAGTGGTTACCTGCTGGCTGCTAAATACACCAGTTCAAAACCACAAGCCACTTGACAGAAAGGTGAGAATTTCTATTCCTGTAAAGAGTTACAGTCTTGGACGTCTACAGGGGCACTTCTATCCTGTCCTATAAAGTCACTATGCTAGCACTACCCATGTTCCATAAAGAGACGCAAGAGTGCTTATAAAAATTCATGGGGAAATATCCTTGGCTTTGAATTCCATTTCTCCAAAATTTTGAAGCCCTTTGCATATTTTAAGGTTCCCTTGATCAAGATGGGGATGGGCACAGAACAGGAAGCAAAGTTGAAATAATAGCCTATATTTGTAGACAATAGAACTATCAGCTTTAACTCTCTGTTTCTTTTCTAGTAGCCTCCTACCCTTTTTAAAATCCAAGAGCATTTTGCTATTGAAAGATGCACCATATTTTCATCAGCTCTAGCTACCCTAGGGAAGCAAATAGGCCCTATTAATCAATGGTGATGGATATGAAAGCATTCCTGTTACTGACTTCTGAGCCTTGGCTCATGTTCATCAACTCCTCATAGACCAGGTAAACCAAACCTGCGCCAAACCCTTAGCACCAAGAAGACGGTTTCAGCTTTCTCTGTAGGACCCACTGGTGGATTTGAACCACTGACCTTGCAGTTAGCTGCTCAACCCTTGGTGAATCTATAGATAGAGATTTTTTGTTTTTAATTGCCCCCTTTCAAGTCCAGGGGCCAATTTGGGTTCTTTTGCACTAAACAGAGGAAAAAAATGAGATCTGAACTCGGTGGCCCATTTCTCAGGAACTTTTTACCAACACCCGCATTCCACCCTCCTCACCCAGGTTACCTGACAGTGAGCTTGACCCGCAGGTATCGGTCCACAGCAATGGCCAGCAAGGACATGATGGAGGCATGGGTGAAGATCAGCAGCAGGCAATTCATGAACAGGCAGATGTAGAAGTGGATTATGATGCCCAGGCTGATGACAATGGCCAAAGGCATGACCAGTATCCCAACAGCAATGTCAGCCAGGGCTAAGGAAACAATGAAATAGAAGGTGGTGGTCTGCAGGCTGGGGTTCAGTTTGACTACCCAGATGACCAACACATTGCCCACAATGGCACAGAGCCCGATGAGAATCTCCACGGTGATGTAGGTAATGCTGGGCAACGTCAAGGCCATGCTGGGGACAGGTGTCTCGCTTCCCCACTGGAGCACAGCTGTGTCAGTTGGATCTTTGCAAGTCTATCTCCTGCCAGACATCTCCCCGGAGGACCAGCACAGCAATTGTCTAAAACTCACAGCTCTCCTCTTTGTCTGTTCTGGAGGGATGTTCTTTCAGAGATGCCCCCTCTCTCCTTAGATGGGACCCATCACAGGGCAATCACTTCCAATGCCAGTGGAAACCCCGGATTGTTGGGCTGCTGGAAGCCGGGGGTGGCAATTCTTGAAGGTTGAATCTGAAAGCCCTATGGGTCTTAGTTCCTCAAACAGATGTACTCAAAGCCCCAGCCTTCTGTTCCCTCCAAGAGCTCAATCAAGATAAGCAGTGTTCTTTAGGGGTGTTTTAGGAAGTGAGATGGGCCAAGAGGAAGTCCAGAGCAAGAAAAACCCAACAAGATGGTAGAAAAAGCAGAGGAGGGGGATGGTGTGAACAGCATGGTGAAGGCTTATCATGAGACCATCTATTCAGGGACTAGGCGCAAGTGCAGCAGTGGGGTGGGACCGGAGCTGAAAGTACTGACTACAGAACAGCCTTGCTTTCAGCTGACTTAGCAGAAAGATTCCATGCCAGGGATGCAAATGCGAGAGGAGGAGGAACAAAGAAGGCCTCCTAATCTTGGTCTTCTTCACATGCCAGCCAGCACTGAGAATTTGGTAGCTTGTTTGCTGAGGAATGCTGATACCCAGCCAGGGCACCAAAGAGCCTCTGCTCACGGACAAGACAGGAGTCCTGCTCAGAGGAGCAGAGATCTCACACTTGCCATAAACATACACGTGTAGACCTTCGACTCTCCTTTCTAGCTCTTGCGCCCAATAAAGTCTCAGCTGCCTTCACATTTAGGGTTTGTGTGGCTGTGGAGTTGGCACTCTTTTGAGTAACAGCACAGGGCCTTGTCCAATCCTGCACGATCTTCATGATCACGGCTGTGTCTGAGTCCTTTGTCTCAGCCATCCCAGGGGAGTCTCCTCTTATTTCTTCCACACCCCAGCCCCGCCCCCCTCCCCCCCCTCCCACAGGATGATTTTTTTCCCTAGCAATTGGTCTTTCTTGATAACATGTCCAAAGTAAGTGAGCTGAGCCGTCCAAAGCCACCAGCCACTCCTTGGGAACAACACGGGGTTTTCAGCTCCTGTGAAGAGAGTTACAGTCTCACAAACTCACAGAAACAGTTTTATTCCTTCTTACAGGGCCCTAGGAGTTGACATCGACCAAATGGTAGTGAGTTTAGTTTAGTATTCATCGCTTTTTCCGGCCTTCACGTCACGCTAGCAGGCAGCATGGGACAGACCTGGTTGAGGAGCGGCAGGCCCACAGAATGACCGGTCATGCTTCTGGGAGGGAAAAGGAAACAAAAGCATATCATCAAGCGGCAGACCTCTTTCCCTGACAGGAACCAGGGCCCCTGTGTGGGAACCCGATCCTTGTTTCCGAGGAAGAGTGCTCCCTGGTCAGCATTCTGGGGGCCCTTAGAATGCCACCGTTCCTTGGGAGCCACAATGTTTCAGTGCTTCCTGCCATTCCCCCTGAGGAGTGACTTTAGCCAGACATGGTCCAGAGAGAGCAAGAAGAACTAGTCAGAACCACCTCCCGGGCTCCAGTCATGAGACTATGCTGCACTGGGCAGAGCTGATGTAAGAGACCTCTTTAGAGTGTTAAAAAGCAAAGATCTCACGTTGAGGGCTCCCATGCACCTGATCTGAGCCGTGGGATTGCCCAGCACCTCATGCAGGTGTAAAGATGGGACAAGGAACAGGATGACTGCAGGAGGATGGAGACTTTGCAACTACGGTGGTTGGAGAAGAACATGGAAAGTACTGTGGACTGCTAGAAACCAGCAAGCCTCTCTCAGAGGAAATGCCGTCTGAATGTCTACGGGGATGGCGTGCACCAACTGTGGTGAAGGGGAAGATAATAATCCATCAGAACGAGAGGGGACGCAAAGGAAGTGTTGGGGCAATCTATTGGGAGGGTTGCTGCATCGTTGAATATAGTTTAGTGATGAGCTGAAATGTAAAACCTCAATCGAATACACAATAAGAGTTTTTTTTTTTTTTAATCTGTTTCCCAGAATGGGCACAAGATCAGGCTTGCAGGGTATCCAGTCGGCTGGCCAGGGTGGCCAATCAGCCTAATTGAGAGTCTGACTGGTGCAATGAACTATTCCCCTATGCATGTATCTTGACAGTCACTTTGGCAGAGGACCCCCTCATGTCAGCTGGGATCAAATTGTCAAGAGAGGGGGAGGGGATGTTGACTACTCAATGGCTTCCCTGCAAAGTTATGATGAAGACGCCCTGGACAGGTAGGCATCTCTATCAGTGAGGAACACTGATAGGAAAGTCAAGTCAGCAGAGGGGAAAGGAACGGACATGTCTGGGAGAAGATACATGCATGGCTGTTGGTAGAAAAAGGAGTAGAGCTGATGTGTGTGTGTGTGTGTGTGTGTGTGTGACTAAAATTACTTTTCAGATCCCTAAGAAGGGAGTTTCCTGGTAATATGCTTTGAATAAACCACACTGGCTCAAGTTTCTGGGCACATTCTGGGGACCCAGGTCAAGTGCAGCAGAACACTGGGGCACCAGACCCTGGATTTTCAAGGTTCACAACACATTCCAAAGGCTGCAGCAAAGAGATCTAATGCAGAAACTCCACGAGGTGAAGGGCTTTATCTCAAACACACCTGTAACTTGAGGATATAAGACAGAAAATTCATGGTGTTTGAAGAAGCAGAAGACAGTTACACCAGGAATATTGAACTGCCTGTAGGCAGACAATCATGGTCTCACTACATCAATGCCCTATATGAGGTATGAAGATATAAATTATTCTGGGAAATGTGCGACTGACACTCTTAGTGAATATTAATATGAAATTTTCCTAACAACCAACTCCCATTTTTGTGCAAATACCATCCAGCCATGAAGTGATTTATTCTGTATTGATAGATAATTCAGGTACCAAGATATGGACTTAGCATACATTGGATCAAACTCCCTCCAAAGTGTTTTAAAAATCAGTGCCAGGAGCTGATCAATGACAATATTAATGAAAGATCTTTATGCTCCCAGGAGATGATCAATAAGACTCTGTCACAAATAAACAAAAGTAGTCTCTAAAAGGAGCCAAAGGCAGATGGAAAAATAAGAGCATAGATCCAGGAATGGGTTTGGGACTCATGCTGAATTCTAGCTCCAATTTAAGAGCAATTAGTTCTTACAGCATGGCCCTACTTGATACTCTCAGGAAGGGAATTCCAGAGATATGGGTGCTTTAGCAAAGTGTGGTGAAGAAATTAGACGGTGCTCGGCTATCAGGTAAAGTAAGCACCTGGGGTCTTAAAGGCTTGCTTCCAAAAAGGCAGCCATCTAAGTGAAATGTCAACCAGGTCCACATGGAAGCAGCATACCTTCATTAGTGACCATATAATCCAAAGGCAAAGGAGGGAACAGAATCGGAGCCTACACTGTGAGGTTCTGGTTTGCAAATGATAGTAAAAGCCCAAGATCCATTTGTGAAATCTAAATAGGAAAAAAAAACTTCTGGTGATTTTTTTCTATCAGTCATAGAGAGATGGGAAGGAATGGTTACCAGAGTGCACTGGAGAGATGACTGTAGGAGATCAAAATGATAAACCTGAATTGAACAATTAAAATCTTGAAAACTTGTCAATAGATTCCCTCTGATGCATATTTGGCCTGATCTGATTTTCAATGTTCACTCTAGCCCACCCCAGCCCCTGCCCCTTGTGTGTGTGTGTGTGTGTGTGTGTGTTTTAGTGGTGTTGGGGTTCATACTGGGGGTCATCTCAGATACATTTTATGATTGGGGGGTAGCACTCTTCAGTGTGGGCCAAATGTTTTTCTGATTTTTGGTATATGAAACCCAGGACTGATGAATCTAACACCAAGTAAAATAAGAGTTCCCAGGAGATGCAGTGGAAGGTGATGTGGTCGTGGTCAGGGGGAGCTGATACCAAGGAGTTTAAGAAGAAAGAGAACATTTTGAAACTGAGGGTGGTAGCCACTGTATACTACTGCTTGATGTGACCGAACTATCAAATGATATGCTATCTGTATTAGCTCCCAGTAAAATGGTTTGGGGGAATAATTAAGAATCTGTTCACTAAGTATAAAACTTTAACAAGAGAAAAATATAGCCAGACAGCTCCTTAGAAACATGGGGCTTCATCTTCACACATGTGAGCATGTTATTGGGGGAGACCAGTCCCTGGTCCCAGGACATCCTGCTTCTTAAAGTGGAGGGACAGGGAAGGAGAGCAAGACCGTCCATGAGTCAGATTGACAAGTGGCTGCCGCAAGGGTTCGCACAGCCGGCGCAGAACTGGGCAGTCCTTGGTTCTGTCGCTAGGAGGCACAGCAACCCAAAAACAACAACGACAAAGTCCACAGTAAGGGATAAAGGGTTTGCAGCCTTTTCCTTAAGCATCAAGTTACAAACAGGGAAAAATAAAATTCAGAGATAACCAACTGTTCTTCTGGTGTTTACTGACACTCGGAAGATGCCCTGGCGTGGGTCCTGGCTGGGTCCTCCTTATTTACTCTGCTTCTACACTGTCCATTGACTCTGCTCCTATACCATCCATTGACCTCACCTGGGTCCAACTCTCACCAAACCCCTGCTCCGCCATGCTGGACTCATCACTTCTCCCTTGGAGACAGACCCGGCTGTGAGGGCCAAGCATATTAGTGAAGCCCACACCACGCACTGCTGGGACTTAGGGAGGTCCACCTCCTCCAACAGGGGCTCTCACCACATTTCTGTTACAACTGCTTTCTTTATGTTTTAGGGCAGGCTGCCCACAGTGATAGAGGCCAATGTCCAGAGGTTTCCTGGTATGCAGGTGTGGGGTGGGAGGAACGAGCCTGTCTCCTATCTATAAAGCAGTCTTTATCATCTTTGGACTGTGGTGACATAGCTATTAAAAATCAGGCTAATGACTCAATGGAAGAAGGAAGGTCCCTCTCCCTTCCAACCTTCCAGACACTCCCTTGGAGTTTTTAAATGCGTGCTCCTTTTGTTCTCCCCTCCCTTCCATGGGGGCGCTCTTCTGGCTGTATCCCATTTGAGCTGAGTCAGGAAAACCAGGAACAGGATTCCTGTCTGAGCACCATCAAAGAGTGGCAGGGTAGATAGAAGCGTAGACATCCAGTCTGTGAGAGACTGGAAAAGGGGACACTTTGTGGGACACCCACCTCACACCTCTACCCCCTCCCCCAGAAATTCTATGTCCAGAATCATCCTCTGCCCATGTCCTGAGGGTTTCTTTTCTGTTCACGGGGGAAGCCCTTCCTTACATTTCTGAGAAAGCAGCACACCCTTCACTGCTCAGGTAGGGCCATTTGAGAAGTAAGAGGTCAGGTCTGTTTTGGGGGCTCACTAAGGGCTTTATGGCTTTGCTTTGTTCCCGTTACTCATTTGTTATCTTCCCTTCTTGGTGGTACTGGGCACAGATCATTTAGATCATTTCCCTCCTGCCCACCCTGTGTCAGTCTCAGTACCAGTTTCTGTCTACTGCCCTTGCGTCAATGCTACCCCTAATGAGCTTATAGGACAGGCTAGAAATGTTCTTGGCAGTTTCTGAGATTGAAACTATTTACAGGAGTAGGATGCCCCATCTTTTTCCCTGGGAGCGGCAGGTGGTTTCGAACTTCAGACCTTGTGGATCGCAGCCCAACTTGTAACCATTAGGCTCTCTGGTCTCCCTATGCTCCCTTCTTGGTTTGCTCCACTGCCCTTTCTCTCTGCTGTGTGTCCCCAGTATTGTCCTCTGACAGTATGCTCCAGTAAGGGGACAATACATCATGAACTGTTGTTGGTGCTACAGTAAAGTGACCAGACATCTTGCTTTTTAAACAATTTAACAAGGCCCTGCAGCATTTTAAAATTAAAGTAAATATATTGCAATACTATTTTTACATTCTATGAAAATTTTTGTTGCTCCATATAGACCAAATTTTTAATCAAGAACACCCCTCCACACACACTCCCCCAGTCAATGGTGTCCCACTTAAACCCTGGTCACTTTACAGTCATCTCTGTGCCTTAGCAGGTTCATGCAGGGTCATTGTCCTCTATGCTTAGTATGCCAATATGGCATCTAGACTGACTGTCCCTTTCTCTTTGTCCTTCTTGGTTTCCTTCCGTGTGGCATGATATGCCGACCCTTCACCCCCACTTATAAGTTTAATGTTGTTCTTTATTGCATGTACTTCGAGGGAGGAAGTTGGTTTGGTGCTGGTTGGGGCTGGCCTGGTAGCTCAATCTTTTCATGCATTCCTCCACGTGGTTACGTTGCCCTCATGGTTTGGTGCTCCATGGTGGGGCCTGTATGCATACTCCTGAGACTGTGGAGAAATACCAATACTGTCCCCCTGGGTGGGTTATGCTCTACTCCCCCCATGCCATCTTCTCACTCTCACCACCACCCCTTTTTCTCCCTCCCCCTCCTTTCCCTTCTTTGTGCTGGATTAGCATGTACCTTCTTGGGGTTGGTCCGACCTCCACCAGACAGCCTGTACTTCAACCAGTAGACTGTGAGATAAATGACTTTTCTTCTATACCTACTGTGCTAATTGTACTTACCACAGGTGACTTATGTTGCACTTGGCCTTTTGTGATAGGCTAACTTTGCTTAGCATAATTTCCTTCAACTCTTCATGAAATGGGATGTTTCATGTGATCATCGGTACTTTTTAGTGATGCTTACTACTCCATTGTGTGTATGTGCCAGAGTTTACTAGTCCAATCACTTACCAATGGAAATTTAGGTTGTTTCTAGCTCTTTGCAAATGTGAATTGTGCCTCAGCAAACATTAGAGCATAGACAACTGAGTGTGGTCTATTTTTTTAACCTCTTCTGGGTATATGTCCAGTAGAGGGAAAGCTGGGTCAGAAGGTAGATCCATTTGTTTAGATATCGCCAGATTGTTTTTCACAGAGGCTGTACACATCTGCACGACCACCAGCAGTAGAGAGTGTTCCTGCCTCACCACATCCGCTCCAACATTTGTTGTTCTCTGAACTTCTGATCTGGTCTAACCTCAAGGGGGTTAGATGATATCTCATGGTTGTTTTAAATTACAAATCTCTGATAGCTAATGATTGGGAGCATTTTCTCATATGTTTATTGGTCATACAAGTCTCTTCCCTAGTGAAACTTCTTTTCAGTTCTTTTGCCCACTTCCTCAGGGGATTAATTGTTTTCCTTTCTTTGCAGTTTAGTACTAAGCCCCTTGTCTGTTGTGTCATTGCTAAAAATCCTCTCCCAGTCTGTGGGTTGCCTTGTTACCCTTTTGGTGAAATCTTTCAATGCACACAAGTGTTTTATCCTTAGTAGATCCCATTTGTCAATTTCAGGTTCACCTGTGTGTGTACCTTTCTCCAGAGCTAGATTTACACTACCCTCTTCACTGAGGGGTTTTTCTAGTCATCCATCTGTCAGAATGCGTTGAGCACTGACAAGATTTCCTTCAGGCACTAAGGCTGCAGACAGGAATGTAGAAACTAAAAGTCCTAGATCCTACCTTCCCGAAACTTTGGGAAGGGGTTCTCCAGATGCAGTTCAGTAGAATCCATACTAAAGAGGAAGCTGTGCAGGAAGTCCTCAGGGTCTGTGAGAGCGCCATCTTGGAAGGAAAGTGAGGCAAAGACAATGAGGAGCAGCAAGGCCTTTGAACCAAGGAGGCAGACGGTGCAGAGGGGGAGGGTGTGGACTTGCATGATCCTTTCATGAGTCATGGGTGGGCTGTGCAGTCCAGCTGAAGCTTTAGACTGTTTGAGGGGAGAAAAGCAAGGGATTGCAGAGTCTGGGAGACCCCACTAGGGAAGAAGTTCAGGTAAACTGTTGCAAGGAATCTGGACTTGAACCTGAGGCCAAGATGGGGGGGTTGATAGGACTCTAAGCAGGAGAGCAGTATGCTCAGGTTTGAGTTTGACCCCAATAATTTCAGCCCTTCAGTCAGGTGGGAGACTCACGTCAGGGGGCTCAAATGTCACCTCCTTGAGAAGTGATGATGAGGGAACCCAGAGTGACAGAGGGCGGTGCAGGTACATCAACAAGGTGACTACCACCCTGGCTTCTCTGTCTTCTTCCCAAGATTGCCTTCCAGCTTCCATTTAGAGTGAAAACGATTCATAGAGCTGGTCATAGGTCTGAAGGCCAGGTGCTTGGAGGGGCAGTTCCCAGAATCCCCCCAGGTCCAGTGAGAAGATATTTCTTCTTACTTTTTTTCCCTCAGTCATTTGTTTTCCATTTGTTTGGGCTATGCCATTGTTGATATACCTACTTAAGACGGGCATGGGAAGCAAATTTGAAGAGAGTGCAATGGGACAAGCAGTCCCAGAGTGACTTGGGGGAAGAACAGTGCGGGGGGAGGGGGAGAAGGTGTGGTGGACAAACAATGACATCGATAAGGGAACACTTAGGGAATAAAAATAAATAACAAGGAGGATACAGAGATGCTGGGGTCACTGGCTCAACAACAATCCATCCGAGAGGAGGTACTATGAGGCCAGAAGAAGGGTGAGTGTAGTGATGGGGTAGGAGGAAGGTAAAAGGAAACAGAGGAATTATCTGGGAAGCAACATTATGGATAGAAGTCTGAGCATAGGTGTAAACACATTAATCCATAAAACAGAGATACTGGCCTATGTGCACATATTTACATGGCAGTACACTGAGGGAGTGGACAGACACTGGGTCTCTGCTCATACCTTCCCTCACTACAAGAACACATTGTTCTAGCAAACTGGCAACCTGAGATACAGTTACTGAAGACAAAATGGGTGCATAGACAAATGCGGTGAAGAAGGCAGATGGTGCCCGGCTATTAAAAGATACAGCATCTGGAGTCTTATAGGCTTGAAGTGAAACAAGCGATCATCCAGCAAAGAAACAACAAGCCCACCAGCCTGTGAGACCATCAGGTGTCATTGGGACCAGGTAACCGGTATCAGACGACCCTTAACAAACAAACAAAACCATATAGTTGAAGATGAGGGGGGTTGTAGCAGAGACCCAAAGCCCATCTGTAGACAATGGGACATCCCCCACAGAGGGTCACTAGGGATGAGTCAACTAGGGGGCAATAAAGCACTGATGAAGCACACAATGTTCCTCTGATTCCTTGAAGCTTCCTCACCCCCACTATCATGAGCCCAGTGATGTCTCTCACTTTGGACTAGACCAGAGAATGGACACAGCCATAGATAAAACATAAGAGCTCATGACACACACAACCCAGGAGTAGGAATGGGAAGAGAGGCACCATATGGGAAGGGAGAAAAGGATGGGGAGAGGGGAAGAAGGGAGAACCGATCATAATGATCGACATAACCACACACATCCCTTCAGGGGGAAGAACAATGGAAGCTATGAGGGAAGGTAGACTGAGGTCAGTGTGAGACACAAAAATAATGATCTATAATCAATCAAGGGGTCATAAGGGTGGGGGGGGCAGAGAGAGGGAGAAAAAAGGAGGAGCTGATACCAAGGGCTCAAGTAGAAAGAACATGTTTTGAGAATGATGATGGCAAGAAATGTACAGAAGTGCTCGACAGAATGGATGGATGTATGGATTGCAATACGAGTTTTAGGAGCCCCCAGTAAAATGATATTTTTAAAAATAGGAGCTGATTCCAAGGACTCAACAGAAAATAACTGTCTAGAAAAGAATGATGGCATATGTACATGTGTTCAGGCATATGTACATATGTACAAATATGCGTGATACAATGGATGTATGTAAGAAGCATTGCAAGAGCCCTCAATAAAATGGTAAAAGAAAGATCTGGCCCTCAATATGCAATGATGAAGGTGTTTCTGGTGGCACTCTGGATCCAGCACTGGGCTGCTCACTGACAAGCCGGCGGTTCAAACCCACCAGCTGCTCCCTGACGGAACTGTCTGCTTCCGTCAAGAATGTAGTCTCAGAAACCCCGCCCGGGGCCCTGTGATTAGAACGCAGGCAAAGGCTGTGGGTTGCGTTACTCAATTGCAATGCACCCGTGAGACCTGCCTCGGCCCTGTCCATTATATCAGCTGCCACGGCCATGCTTTACACCCCGGAGCTCGTTCAGGGCTGGCTCATGCTATCTGATGAAACAGATATGATCGTCTCTGTTGAGAAA
>PVJH01039564.1:5643-16415 GCA_004026705.1 Nesogale talazaci | reverse complement strand
CCTTAGCTTTCAGTACTCTAAGAGATCTTGTGCAGCAGATTTATCTAATGCAACTCATCTTTTATCTCTCAGCCGCTGCTTCCTATGACCACTGACTGTGGGTGCAAGCAAGACAACATCTGGACGGCTCCCAGCTCTTCTCCCTCTATCATGATGCTATCTGTGTGTCCAGGTGGGGGGAGCTGGGTCTTCTTCACACTAAGTTGTCATTCCTACTGAAGGCTGCTGTCCTTGATCTTCATCTGCAAGGGCTTCAGGCCCTCCTCACCTTCAGCAAGCAAAGTGTGGGCATCTGGCCATTGTCAGATGTGAGTAAGCCTTCCTCCCATCCTGCTGCCACATTCTTCTTCACGTCATCGTGCTCTCAGAGCTAGAAACCTCGGGGACTCTATTTAGTAAGTCTACTTCCATACCATTGCCTCATCTACAAAATGGGAATAATGAGGGACCTAGCTCATCGGATGGCAGTCTGAGGGCTGGATGCCGGGTTGGGGGGTGGGGTGTCTGCCACCTGCTTAAGACAGTAGAAAACACACAGCAGATCACAATAAACATCCTCTATCATTATAACATACACAAATGAGTCAAGGTGCGTGGGGGTGGGGGGAACCAAAAGACACTCTTCTTCAGATGCATGCGAACATGCTGTGCACGGAGAGCTCCAGCACTGAGGAAGTGCACCATAAGGGGACCCCCCTCCAGAAAAAAAAAGAGCAATTTTAACACCGCTTTACTAAGAGAAGACAAGCTATCCTTGCTAGATGTGACCTCGTGTGTTTCCTCACGATGCTGAGAATTTTCTCAAACGCAGGGCAAAAGGAGCCAAGCCACCCCCACAGAATTACCAGCAGGCCACCAGCAGATGGAGCCAGCAGCCTCCACACAGGGCTCAGAAGCAGAGCTGGCTTCCTCTTCCACCAGCCCCTGCCCAGCTCCTGTCAGACCAGGGGAGCGTCACCAGGCCTGTAGGGGATGCATGTCCCTGGGGAGATGTTGGCCCTCCTCTCCCCTGTGGAGCAAAGGAGGAGGGGTGTTTTCCTGCCCCCAAAGCAAAGAGAGAGAAAACTTTTCCCATAGGCTCCCCACAAAGTCTCCAGTGCACAGAGAACTGTGTGAGTCCTTTGCCCCCTGGGAGTCTAGGGCCACAGCCCCGCTGCCTTTTGTGTTCCAGCACTCCCACTCTGGGGGAGAAAAGCTTGACCCGCACAACCCCAAGTCCGGGCTTACTTAAAACACTAGACTAGGGCGGGCTGTAAGTGTAGATAATCCCAGGTAGAGAAGTCCACTGCAGTCTCCCCTCGAGCAGCATCTGAAGGGGCCTTGATACAGCAAGCCCGGGAAGAAGATGGGACCCGCTCTGATGGGGATCCCAGGTCTGTGTGGTTCTTTAGAACGGTGGGCAAGGCTCCCAGCAGGCCCTCTCAGCCCGTGTGAAATGAGATGGCTATGATTGCTGAAGCATTTTTTTCCTATTGCCTTGGTGCTGTGGTTAAAGAAATACCACAGAGGAACTTCATTAACAAACAGACACCATTCAAATCCATGACACCTACTATGCTGGGAACTGGTCCAAAATGCTGGCCACACATGGAGGTCCCTGGAGTCAGCTAAAAGACAGGAGGTAAAGCTTTGCTTTAGTGGTGCTTACTGAGCCAAGAGAAGGGATGCTGGGGCAGGGACCTGTGTCCCTAAGGAGCCCAGGGGAGGGGTGGTTGGCTGGGAGGGGGCTGGGGAACGCAGTGGGGTTCCTCAGGGAGGCACTGAGCAGGGCTGGAATGAAATCACCAGTTTCTATGAGAACTGAAAAGGGCAGGACAGTAGACACCTCCTGTCGTCCCCTAAGTCCCCAAAAGAGGACTTCTACCCCCAAAACCCATTCCTGCCTCTCTACCCTCAACTCAGAGGAACCCAGGCCTCTCAAAGGAAGGGGACAATCCCATGCCCAGCATCACTTCCGGCCATTCCACTGCCCCTAACATCCACCATGGTCACTGCTGTAGCTCACGCTGGGGTTGAGGGAGGAAGAGCTTCCTGAAGCCCAGTTTTCTGTGAGAGTTTGTCCGTGTACAAGCTTGAGTCGCCATCACCAGAACAAAACTGTGGCTGGAAGCCGATGGCAGCTGACCAAGACATCAAAGGGTGCCGCGTTCTCCAGTGGCCACAGGGCGAGAGCTGACACCGGCTCAGCAGAGACAGGGATGGGTAGCACTCAACCACTTCGTGCTTCCAGCCCTCCTGAAGCAAGGCACCCCAGGAAATCTGTCCCAATTGAAAGCATCCGGGAAACATCTGGGCCTTGGAGACCCGTGTGGCCATGGTCAGAGAACCCTGAGGAAGGAGAACCACATGCCCAGAACACACCCTCCTCTTCCCCATTCCTGGTGGGCTCTCTCACTACAGAGGCAGGCCAACCCTGCAGGAGGGCATCTGTCCTCAGGCTTTTAAGGGGGTGCTTTGAGGGAAGGAGGGGGCCCCTGCCTCTTGCAGGAAGCCTGGAAGGAATGCAATTTCACTCACTATAAGAGATGGCTCAATGTGCTTCCTTCTGGTCTATTCCAGGAAGCATGCGCCCTCCCTCCTCCCAGCCTCAGGCCCAGCTCCTCACCTGAGCTGGCCCCCAGTCTTGACTCTAGACTCTAGACATTTCCAGCTGAGGGAGGCCGGTGAAGGGGATGGGCAGGGGAGCCCATGGGCCCTGAGGACCAGAGGCAAGGTCTTCAGAGGGGCAGAACAGTGGAGAGAGATGGAGTTTGTGAAGCGCAGAACAGAATTTCCCCTTGGCTTACTTCCAGCTGGGCTGGGGAGGGAGTGATGGGAGGGGAGAAGGTTGCTGAATGCCTGCTCTACATCCGGCTGTAACTCCTCCGTAACCCCAACGGCAGGCATGTTCTCCATCCGACTGATGAGAACATGGAGGTAAGTGGTGTCGTGTGGCTGGTCTGTGAGGAAGACACAGAGATTCAATGCTCAGCTACCAGGAGGGTTTGCTCTAGTGGCTCCCAGCAGCTAGTACCCTGGGGACACCCTCCACTTGGGGGCCACAGGCATGCCCTTTTCCACAGAGCTTGTAGGGAGGGACAAGAGACAAATGCCGAACTCCTCTCTCGAGCCATCTGTGGACCAGAGCTCTCCGGGCGCCAGCCACGACTACCCAAACCCTGCTTCCTCCATCCTCCTCTCACACGGCAGCTATTGGCTGGATCCCCACTCATGGTGACCACCTGGGTGTCCAAATAAAACTGTGCTTCATGGGGCTTCCCATTATTCTGTTCATTTGTTTCAGAAGTGGATGATCAGACCTTTCTCCCAGCTGCGGTTGGCCCACCCACCTTTCTGATAGCAGCTGAGTGACACAACGCAGCGACAGTTCGACAGCTGTCACCCCCCTGTACACCTTTGATCTCACCTCGCCTATCTTCCCCTCACCTCTGCGTCCCAGAGAACTGAGCTGCACCACCGACATCGGACTCGGGGCACGGGTTCCTCCTGCTCACTCTCCCTTGGCCCTGGGCTGGCATGGCTGCAGTCCCTCCAAAGGAGAGCTCCTGGGCATTTGAAGGCCAGTATAGAGCCCTCTTTGGTGATGAAGATGGTCCACGCTCAAAGGCAGTGGTTCACAAGCAAACATTTTGAAGTCTGAAATCCAAATAAATCATCTCTCCCACGTTCTCCCTGCCTCTGTGTCCTAGGCCGCCACAGCAAAGCACTGCAAACTTGATGGCTTCAGACCACAAGAATATAATGGCTCAAAAGGTGAAAAGGGGATCTGAGGTCTGAAAAAACAAGTGGTCAGCCTTGTTCGTTCCTTCCAAGGTCCTGAGAGGGAACTAATCTCTCAGGGCCTCTTTCCCAGCTTCTGATGGCTGCCCGGCAAGCCTGGACATTCCTTAGCTTGGTTCTCCATTGCTCCTGTCTCGTCTCCACTGCACGGGTATCTCCATGTGTCCTCGTCTGCCTCTCCAAAGGACACTTTCCTAGGATTTAGGGCCTAATCTAATCCACTGTGATCTCATCGCAACTATCGTCTCAGCCTTCCCTTAATTACATCTGTGAAGAGCTGAATTCCAAATAAGGGCTGAGGTTCCCGGGGAACAGGCATTTGGTGTGGACACCATGTAATCCTTCTCTTTCCATTTCATTCCTTAAATTGCCAGAACATAGAGTTCCAGGATCCCTGTTTCTCATTTTAAAAGCAGGTGAGCATCATCAACTGAAGAGAAAAATCACAAATTAGGCTTCATTAAAATGCAAGGCCTTTGTGCTTCAAAAAACACTGTCAAGAAACTAAAAGACAACTCATGAAAGATGAGCGGTCTTTCCAAGTCACGCCAATGATGAGACTAGTTTCCAGAAGATATAAAGAATTCTTACAATTCAGTATTTTAAAAAAAAAAAAAACCTCACCTAATTTTAAAATGAGTAAAGGATTTTTTGAAATAATTTTATTGGAGACTCTTATAGCTCTTTGAATAATCCATACAGTCATTGTATCAAGCACATTTGCATATATGTTCCCATCATCATTTTTTTCAAACATTTACTTTCTATTTGAACCCTTACTATCAGCACCTCTTTTTCCTCTCCCACCCTCATGACCCCTTGATAACATAAATTATTGTTTTTATGTCTTATATGAACCGCTGTCTCCTTTCCATTGTTCACCCACATTTCTGTTGTTCATCCCCCTGGGGTGGGGAGAATTATGCATCAAGCATTTTGATCGGTTCCCCCTTCCTCCCCCTCCCCACCAGCCCCACACCTTTTCTTTTCCCTTCCAGTATGGCTACTCCCAGTTCTGTTCCTGAGGGGGTTATCCAATCTGGATTCTGTGTGTCCTAAGCTCGTATCTGTACCAGTGTATATGCTCCAGTCTAGCCAGGACTGGGGTTGTGATAGTGGGGAGTGAGGAAGCCTCACAGAACCAGAGAAATATTGTGTGTTTCACTGGTGTTATACTGTGCCCTGGTTAACTCATCCCTTCCTTTGTCACCGCCCCATGAAGGGTCGTCCCAGTGTTTTGTTTATTTGGGATTCCTTCTGCTGCCTGCTATCTGATTCTATCAACACCTCATGAGCACAAAGGCTGATATGCTGCCACTATGTGAGCTCAGTACTTCTCTGCTAGATGACTGCTTATTTAACTTCAGATCTTTAAGGCCCCAGACATGATATTTTTTATAGCCGGGTGCCATCAGCTTGCTTTACCATATTTGCTGTGTACCCATTTTGCTTCCGGCGATCATGCCAAGAGGATGAGCATCACAGAATGCCAGGTTTTAGAACAAAGTGTTCTTCCATTGAGGGAGGGCTTGAGCAGAGGCCGAAAGTCCATCCACATTCTCAATGTATTGTCATCTATGTTTATGAATTAATAAATTTACATATGTGCACACCTATATTTATACTTGTTTCCATAGTGTTGCTTCCTAGATCTTTCCTAGATCTTTCCAGTAAAGAGTTTTTATAGACATCAAAGAAGCTAGACCAATGCAAAGGAGGACAACAAATCAATGATTAAACGAAAATAGCCCTGTAGTCAACTAGCATGACTATAATAAAAAAACACACACTGACAAGTGTTGGCAAGGATGTGGAGAAACTGGAACCCTCGCATGGTGCTGGAATCATTTGTAGTGCGTTGGTGAATCCCATTAGAAACTAGTCCTTCAGAAAGTTAATCATGGAGTTTGAATATGGCCTAACAAGTCCATTCCTAGCTATATAGCCAACAGAATTGAAAGCAGATATCTCTAAAGAAAATTCATAGCTGCCTGTTTTATAATCGCCAAAAGGGGAAGACAATCCAAGTGTCTGTCAGGAAATGGATATACAGAGTGTGCTGCTTGCATCAACTCCACTGCAGCTCACGATGACTCCATCTGTGTCAGAGTGTGGTGCCGTGCCCTGTAGTAGTTTCCACGGCTGCTTTTTCAGAAGTAGATAGCCGGATCTTTCTTCCAAGGCACTTCCGGCTGGATTAGGACCACTACCCTCTCAGTTAGCAGTCCAGCACATGAACCATTCGCACTGCCCACAGACTCCTTGATCCATGAAAAGAAAGCACTGCATAAATGCTGCAATATGGGTGAACCTTGAGAGGTTATGCTAAATGAGCGAGTTACATGCAAAAGGCCACATAGCCTATGAATTCCACTTATAGGCAATGTCCAGGATAGGCAAATCCATTGGGAAAGAATAAAGATTAGTGGAATACTGAGCAGGAACTAGAGGAAGAAGACGATGGAAAATGAATACTAATGGGTACAGGGTTTCTTTGGAGAGTGAGGTGATATTCTAGAATCTAGAATTAAATGGCATGAACGTTGCATCCCTTTGTGGATACACATATATTTTAAAATGCTTTTAAAAGTGTGGATTTGGGCTGAGCCCTGGTGGCGTAGTGGTTGTGCACGGAACTGCGGCCCACTGGGATGGAGGTTCAATTCCAGCAGTGGGGCTGGGCCTCCTGCTCCCACCGTCGGAGAGCTATGATGCCAAAAAAAAAAAAGAAAAGAAAAGTGTGGATTTGATGCTACATAAACTATATCTTAACAAAAAATAAGCAGATAAGTTTAAGATTTTCTATTTCTCTATAAAATCAAACGTCTTCTATTAAGTTGATTCATTATGTGACTATTGATTGGTTTCATCACCTCTACCTTTTCCTTATCCCCCACCCCCAGCCCAACATCCATGGTCTTGGATAAAACCAAATAGCCCACTTTTTGTCTGGGTGCCTCATTTCATCAGAGACTTCAGTACAGAGGCTAGGATGACTAAAGTCATCAGGGAAAAGAAGAAGGAAATGAAAACATTGAGAGGATCCAGTGGAGGAGGTGGGATACGAATGGCAAGTAGTAGAACAGATCCAACACACCAAACAGCAGAAATCCCCTGGGTTCCCTCTCTCGCAGCAACATCAGGGTTTAGACACAGAGTCTGGGAACCTTTTCCTGCCAACGGCCATTAGAATCTTTATAATGTCATCCAAAGGCCCTAGTAGCCAAACCTTAAATGAACTCAGGCCCTCGGGTAAAAAACGAGGCTTCCTATTCCCGTAAAGAGTTAGAGTCTTGAAAACTCGCAGGGACAGTCCTAAGGAGTCGCATGCGTCAGCACCGACTCGACTGCCGTGAGTTTTTGGAATGTGATGGTGAGGACTGGTTCTCTAGTGAGGTGTGGGACGTTAGCGGAGATTGGTGATTTCTCAGGCCTTGCACAGTCTGAGGATTGCATGACCCCCACCCTTGGTTAGGGGATAATCCACAAAATAATTGTGTTCATCTGGGTTGGCTTGAGAAACAAATTCACAGACACTCCTATGGGTATGAGAAAGAGCTTTATACACACAAGAGCAATTAAATATTGAGAAGACATCCCAGCCCAGTCCAGATCAAGTCCACAAGGCCATCTGTCTGATAACAATCGATAAAGTCCTCTTC
This sequence comes from Nesogale talazaci, assembly GCA_004026705.1. Classification (NCBI taxonomy): domain Eukaryota; kingdom Metazoa; phylum Chordata; class Mammalia; order Afrosoricida; family Tenrecidae; genus Nesogale; species Nesogale talazaci. Next base: position 8,973 of record PVJH01039564.1, on the reverse strand, counting down.
AGGCTCACAAAGCACATGCAATGACACCGAATGCAGGAAGGTGACAGGCCAGTGGGTGGAAAGACTTGCATATCCAGTCGCAGTGGAAGCATCTCAGGGCTGGCAGGGGTTCCACATGGCTCCTCCAGTTGTGGGGCTCTTGCATAGCTCCGTTTGTTTTCTCAACAGGAATGCCTCACAGGGAATGGGCGTATGTCCTGCCTCCACCCCTTCAATCTTATTTATCAAGCTGACATGACGTTGTGTAGCTACTGCCACATGGGGGGGGGGGGGGGGGAATGCTGAACATCATTGCTATTTTAGGAAATGTAAAACTAAATCTCAATACCACTACATGACTATTGGAATAGCTAAAAAGCTAAAAAGCTAACTGTCCAGCCAAGTGTTGACCATGATATTGGGCATTAGGACATTCAGGTGGTACAACCACTTTGGAAAGTTAGACCGTTTCTTCAACAGGTAAACATATAGGTAAATATACACATTCTCAGGTATTTCACCCAAGAAAAATTGTAAAAAAAAAAATTAGTTTAAAAGGGTAGATAACCTGTGGATTGAGAGAAAATTTGGGGAAGACATGTTAGTATGAGTTTAACATCACAGTAGATAAAGAACCCTCACAACTTTACAGTAAAAAGGCAAACAGTGCTACAAAATAAAAGCCAAGAGGGTCAAATAGACATTTATTTCTCCAAAGAAGAGAGATCAATGGCCATTAAGTATATGAAGAGATATTTGATGTCATTCCTCACTGAATAAATGATAAAGAGAAATAGAAAACAGTACATCCTTGGTAAGGATATGGAGACATTAGGACCCTGGTGGAATTATAAAAGAGTACAACCCCTACAGAAAGCAGTTTGGCAGTTTCACAAAATGCTAGCCCTGTTACCGCGTGTGAACCCCTGGTGGCAGAGCGGTTACGCGTCAGACTCTGGTCCACTTGGTCGGCAGTTCAAAGCCAGCAGCGGTTCCACAGGAGAGAGACGGGCCTTTCTACTCCTATAAACTGGTAGAGTCTTGAAAATTCACAGGGGCTTGCCGTGAGTCGGCATGAGCTGAGAGTTAGCATGTTGTTCAGGAATGCCACTCACAGGCACCTTCCCCGGAACACAGCTATCTGGACACCACTCTTCATCTCCGCACTGCTCACCGCAGCCCAAAGGTGGGACTGACCTCAATGTCCAGCAACAGAGGCTGAATAAATAAGATGAGCTGCGTGCGTACGAGGCATATTATTCAGAAGCCTTGACACACGCTACCTTATAAATCAGCTTTGAGAACATGAGACTGAGTAAAATGTGTCAAAAAAGGATCAACATCATAGAATCACACTGATATAAAATATCTAGAATTAACGGTTACCAGGCATGGAAGGGAAGGAAGGGGGAGGGGGAGTACAGTCATTGCTATGGGGCACTGAACTTCTATTAAAGGCGACCACCCACAGGGACTCTGTGGGGCAAAGTTAAACTGCTTCCTCGAGTCTCTGAGACTGAGTCTTCACCGCAGCGGAAGCCTCCTATTTCTCTCGTGCAGCGGCTGATGCGTCCCAAGCACCGGCCTTGTGATTAACAGCCCAGCAAACAATGATTCGCTAGCTGCCAGGGCTCCTTTGAGTGTCTGGTAAGGTGGTGGAAATGTCTGCAGATGGGCATGATGATGATTGTACAACGTGACGAAAGGGATGTCTTTAAAATTACACGTGTAAAAATGAAATGTTTCGTGATGTGTTTTTCTTTTCTTTTCAGAAACTGGAGTCTATGTCCCACCGACCTTGTTTCTGCATTCCAGGAACTGCAGGAGTGTAAGACCCCTCCGAGGTTGCTCCTCTCCCCTCAGGAGCCTGAGCAGGTGGTTGCGGGGGGGTTCTCCAGGGCCTTGTTACCTGGGCACCGAGGGCACCTGCAGCCATCAGGCCAGGAGCAGCAGCAGCTCGTTCCCCCTGAAGTGCCTCGTGGGCACAGCCTGCTCTCCCTCTCCCCTCTCTCCGGGGTCCCAGGAGAAGTCAGGGTCAGGCATGGCCTCCCAGGAGTGGGGCCGGGAGACGGTGCCACGCATGCGCACAAGTCCCCGGGGCAGCCTCCGCCCCAACAGACCCACCCTTGTGTTGCCCGCGGTGGCAGTGCCCGCATAGCAGAGGGGGGAACTGTGTGTCGCAGCGCAGTGGTGGGCGGGTCAATGTAGAGGCCTCTGTGGTCAGCCCAGGGCTTCCAGACGCTGCCCGATCTGGCTAGTGAAGGTTCCAGAAGTGAAGCGCCCAGTAACAAGGCCACAGCACACTTGGGTGCAGCGGGCTGGAGGACAGGACACTGACATCAGCAAGGCTTTCAATGGCAGCAGTGGTCCTAGCTGCCTACAGAAGCTTCTCCTGGGATCTCTTTGGATGGAGGATGTGGAGACCATCTCTTGTCCCTGTCTTGTCCTTTTGTTGGCGCCACGGAGTGGGTCCTTGCTGCAAACATCTGAGAACATTTGGTGCTTCATCTGCAGGACATCGCAGGCTCCCGACATTGTCCCCTTCTTCTGAAAATGCCCATGGGCCCTACTCTGGGTAACATGGAACACTATACTCTTCCTTTTGTTTTATTTTCTTTTTATTGTGATTTTGGTGAAAGCTTACAGGGCAAAGTGGTTTTCCATTCACCAATTGCTACACGTTTGTTTCGTGAGATGAACATCAACCCCCACAAGGTAGCAACATTTTTTCCACGTTTATCTGCCTGTCTTTCCTGACCTTCCCTGCCTCTGGCCATGTTTGTTTGATCATTCTAAGGATTTTGCATCTCCTTAATGTTGTTCACCCCTTAGACTTTGTTGGGCTGAAAGCTGGGCCCAGGCTGAGTTCCTTTTGGTCATGAAGGGTTCCTAAGGGCCAGGTCTTCTCTATTGTTTTGGCCTATCTAGGCCCTTCTAATGGAACCCTTTATAAAGCAGTCGACAGTGCTCACCAGGCACCATCTAGTTCTTCTGGTCTCAGCATCATGCAGGTCGGGTCACATAGTCTGTTAGTTAGTCCCTTAGACTATAATCTTGTGTTTTTTCTTTTCTTCACTCTTCTTAGCTTGAGAGAGAAAGCCACTAATCATTGCACCTCAGATAACTGCTCCCAAGTGTTTAAGAGGCCCCAGACACCAAGTAGAATGTGGAATATTGTCTTGGTGGCGGATATGGTGCCAATTGACCTTAGTGTCTTCTGAGACTATGATCCTGAGCCCCCCAGGCCCAGTGACTCTCCCAGAAGGTGTTTAGCAATGACTAGTATGTTTTCATAGCTTTCTATGCTCTACTATATTCGCGAGTGTATTTGCAGCATATTCTGATATATCC
>PVJH01039563.1:0-16313 GCA_004026705.1 Nesogale talazaci | reverse complement strand
CTCTTGAGTGGGACAAATGAAGACTGTAAACGATATTATATGGCATTATACCTTGCCTGCCTTTACTTCCAGAAGTGAACAAGAAAGACTGTAGCAGAATCGATGCCTGCAAGCTACTGTGTCGGCAAAGAATATTCAAAGTGCCATGGACTTCCATAAGAAGGAACACTTCTATCGTGGAAGAAGTTCCATCGGAATCTTCTCACCTACTTTCTACATACGACCAGGAGAGGCTGATCCCTGAAGAAGGTTATCACATAGAGCAGTGGTTCTCACCCTTCCTAATATAGTTCCTCATGTTATGATGACCCCCCCCAACCATAAAATTATAGTTGTTGCTACTTCATCACTGTAATTTTGCTACTGTTATGAATCAGGCGACCCCTGTGAAAGGGTTGTTTTATCCCCAAAGGGGTTGTGACCCATAGGTTGGGAACCGCTGATGTAGGGGGTCTTAAACCCAAAGCCAGGCATGTCTGATGACCATGGCCATGATCTCAACCAATAGACAACAATAGGTGTTGGAGGCATGCAGCTGCACCAACATGGATCCTGCTGTCCCAGAGTACAGAAGGAAACAGGGATGGAGGTGGGAGAGCTCCCGCAGGAAGGGAGATGCTGATCTGAGATGGAGTCCGACAAGCTCAGTAAGAGAAGGTGGATTCTGCCATCAATCCACTTGTGGTTTCAGCACTGCTATCGGACAAGCCTCTGGTTTAATTATTAAACATCTGGCTTGTCAGCCCTTGGATATGGGAGTAGTGGCTGATAAAAATCACTATGCTATTAATTACCAAAGAACAAGTCAGGCCAGACTAACTTCATGCCTCGCTACCAGGAAGTTTTCCTGAGGGGCTGGAGGAAGCAGGGGTGGGGGTGGTGGTGACCACTGTGTGGGTGGGAGGACAGAACGTGGAGCACCAGCCGGATGACTCCAACTCCAGGGCAGGGTGCAGTCTTTCAGGGCAAAGACTCCCCCCTAAGGGACCTCAGTGCTCAGCTGGAGAAGGGTGTAATCAGCCAGGTGGAGGTACCACTGCAGGGTCAACATACTTGTGAAGAAAAGCAAGCCCTGGTGGCAGAGTGGGTTGTACACTGGGGTGGGAGCCACAAAGTCAGCAGTTCAAAACCACCAGCTATTCCTTGGGGGTAAAAGGAGGCTTTCTGCCCCTATGAATAGGTACTGCCTTGGAAACCCACAAGGACAGTTCTACCCTGTCCTGTAGGGTCACTCTGACTTGGACTTGACTGTTGGGGGTGGGGCTTGTTTGTTTCTTGAGGAAGTTGCTTGGTGCATCAGGTTGCTTCTAATTCACAGTGACCCATGCACAACAGAACAGAATGGGCTGCTAGGTTTGAGCCCATTGTTGCAGTCACTCTGTCTGTCCATCTAGTCAGGGGCGTCCCTGCTTTTCACTGGCAAGGTGTCCTTCTCCAGGGACTGTCCCTCCTGATACCATGTTGAAAGCGTATGCAACAAAGTCTTCCCATCTTTGCTTCTAAGGAGCATTCTGCGTGTACTTCTTCTAAGACAATTTGTTTCTTCTTTTGAAAGTCGATGGTATTTTCAATATTCTTTGCCCACACCATAGTCCACATGGTGAACTTACTCATTGTCCAGCTCCCGCATGTCTGTGAGGTGACCAGAAATGCCCTGGCCGCCTCAGGTACACCCTCGTTTTCAAAGTGTCATCTTTGTTTTTTGACATTTGAAAGTGATCTGTTTCCAGCGGATTTGCCCAATACAACTCTGTCCATTGGCTTCTTGATTGCTGCTTCCATGGGTTTAATTGTGGATCCAGGTGAAACGGAATCCTTGACAACTGGGCAACACAGGCAAGAGGATAAGCTGGTGTGCTGAAAACGACAATGAGACTTGCCTGGATTAAGCTAAAGTGATCACAGCGAACATGTGTACTCTATGCCAAGCTCACGCTACATAAATTCACCCATTTACTTCCTCCCAAGAACCCTAGAAGGTAAATTCTATGATCTCCCCTGCTTTACAGTTTGAGACACTGGGGCGGAGAACTCGTATAGCTAGCCAGTGGCAGACAGCATTGTTGCTGTTGCTGATTGCAGCTCCCGGTGAGCCCCTGGACGACAGAGTAGAAGATTGCCAGGCCTTTCTTATGAGGCACTACCGCGTGGTAGTTAACCATTTGCACTGCCCAGGAATCTCACAGCATGTGACCATGATCTGCAGAAAGGGAAATGCCCCCAATAAGAAGGAATTTGTGGGGAAAACAAAGTTTATGGATTTGTCTGGGCTCTTACCTGTTTCAGGAGCTCTCCTGGCCCAGTGGGTGATGCACTCTGGGCTGCTAAACACCAGGTTAGCAGATCAGATCCAGCAATGCCTTCAACGGAGTAGAAGGAGGCTGTCTATTGCTGTAAAGCTTTACAGTCTGGAGAACCCAGAGGGACAGTTCCACGCCATCCCTAGAGGGGTCCTATGAGTTGGAATCGAGTCCGTGGCAGAGAATCCAGATTGATGAACTACTTCAAGTCATTTTACTACGAGAGGCTTTCGGAGAGTTCACATTATGTCTGTTCTTTCTGGCCAGAAGCCAAATGCATTGGCTGCATGGAGCATCGCATTCCAGAGCTTGTCCGAAAAGTTCCCAGAGTGCAGACCCTCTCTGAGGGTGTCAGGCTGGGCGTGTGGGGCAAGCCAGGCGCACGGCCACTCTGAGGGACTGTCGACTCCTCCCTTGACTGCCATGGAAGCGTAGGGGCATAACGTTGCATGCTTCCCATCCGAAACAGACAGTAAAATGAGGGAGGCCAGCTAGCATGGATCTGCAGGTCACCTACGGAGGTGTTGGGAGCCCTTTGCGGACCCTGGGGACACTGGAAGAGACCATGCAGGGGGGTAGAGGCATTCTGGGCAGGAGGCCCGGGGCCAGTGGACTAATAATGAAAAATGCTTCTTGTAAGGGCAGAGCAGGCTCATGGAAACCAGCAAACGACTTCGGGGAGAGAGACCCACAGGGCAGAAGCAGGCCATGTTTCTGCGCATCTGTTAGGGAGGGCCTCAGACAATGGCACAAGACTACAGGGTGTCGGGATTGCCACGGGCTGGGGCTCAAATGGCAGGTGCTGGGCAAGCACGCCCAAGTGAATACCCCTCCGGAACACCCCCTGTCCCCCTCTTCCCCCCCTCCCCCCGCCGCACACTAGGCAACATGTAAGACTAGCAGTCTCTGTCAACTGGGGGCCTGACTGCTGCCAGCTGGCTTCTTTGCCCCAGTGAGATAGTGCAGTGGTTGTGCAATTCAAAACCTCCAGGAGAGCAAGCCTGTGATTTTTTGCTCCCATACCCAGTGATGTCTCAGACACTCACAGGGGTCTCGGTGAGGCAGCACTGACTCCTCCGGGGAAGGGCGTTGCTGTTTCCCCCACAGCCTGGGAGGTGGGTAGAAGCCAAGCAGCCGTGCAATCGATTTGGACTCATGGCGCCCACATGTGTCGTCGGTGTAGACCCCACGTGTGTCCTCAGTGGCTGATGGAAGCCGGCTGCCAGGTCTTTTTTCTGAGGCACTAGTGGGTGGACATGAGCCACCAATCTTTTGGTTAGCAGCAGACATGCACATTGGCTGTTTGCCCCAGGCAGGGACTCCCGGTAGAGGAAAACCAGTCCTGTTTTGTCCACGAGCAACCGAGGCCCAGGGGGATTAGGCATGTATCCCAAGTTGTGCCATCAGGGAGAGGCTGGGCATCGGATGCCCACGCTCTTTTAGGATATTGAGAATACTTATGGGGGGAGTTATGGGATGGAGGGGGGCTGGGGTGGCTGCCCTTCTCTGCAGGGCATGGAGGGAGAGGGCTAAGGAGTGGGAGAAGCTATTGGCCTGGCTTGACTGTGGCCCTTGAGTCTCTGCATTTGGCTGCTGACTGGCCCCGGCCTGCGACATGGCCAAGGGTGATGCGTTTCTGCAGGAAACAGAGGCAGTGTGTCTGTCTGCCAGCTGCCAGGGCAGGGGAACGAGGGGGAAAGGTTCTCTCCATTCCCCATCAGTACATCACAACCTTGCCATGAAAATCAGAGCAAAGAGAGTGGAGCACAGGCAAGCCCTACCACTGCTGCCCTTATGGTGGGGCTCCAGCCAGGCAGGAAACAGCCCCTCTGCAGCCTGCCAACCCCCTGCAGCACCCCCTCTGCCCAGCTCCCCACTAGAGGCTTCCAAATGGCTCCTGAAAGTAGCCCCATTTCCCACAAGGAAAGAGCACACTACTCGTGGCTGCACTTCCCTCACAGCCCCCCCCCCCCTTAACTGTACCAAGGCGCAGCGTCCCTCCCTGTGAGGCAGGGTAATCGAGTGTGGCCACACTCAGAGTGCCTTGCAGGAGGGGTGAGAGGAGACAAAATAAGGATGGCTCTTTTGGGCAAGATCTCCAGTGCCACACCCGACTGGAACAGGCGCACTGTCCAGCCGACTCAGGTGCGCCAGGGCTCGTTTTGGGACAGAGCAGAGCTCTGGCTGCTCTCCCGGTTTTCATTGGCTGGGGCTTTTAGAAGTTGGTCACCAGACCTTTCTTCTGAAGTACCTCTGGGTGGATTCCAACTTCTAACCTTTGGGTTAGCAGTGGAGCATGTTCATCATTGCACCACCCAGGGAGTGGAGAACCATCAACATGAAAACAAACACCAACCTCAGGACCATTGAGTCCGGGACTCCTCAGGACCCCACAGAACGGTCCCTGTGAGTCCCCAAGACCAGGTAATGCTTAACAAGGGCAGAGCGCCCGCTGTTTCTCCCTGGGAGGGACTGGTGGTTTCAACTGGCAGGTCACAGCCCGTCTCGTAACCACTACACCACCGGGCCTCCCAGAACAATGGAAGATTACGTTAAACCACCCAGAGACTATAGAATAATAATAATCATAAGGGGAGGAATAAACACACACACACACAACCCCAATACAATCAAACTCACTGCCATCGAGTCAGTCGTGACTCATAACTCCCTGCAGGGCAGCGCAGAACTGCTCCTGTGAGCTTCCCAGACTGTAACTCTTTGCAGAGTACACAGAGCAGCTGGTGGGTTGGAACTGACCTTGCAGGTAGTGGCCCAACGGATAATCATGTGCCACCAGGGCTCGAGGAACAATGAAAGGTCACTGAAACCACTCAAGGGACCTAGATAATAACTTACCACCTTCAGCAATACTCGGGGAGGAGACTCGCTGATGTACCTACAAGCACAAGGAATGGAGGGGGGGAATCCGGGTGCTCGGGTGAGAGGTAGATGCTGCCACTTCCTTCCCCTGGGTGGTGCAAAAGTCACGCACTTGGCTGTCACCCAAAGGTGGAGGTTTGTCGACCTGTGGGGTGGCTCGGAAGACAATTTGCCTCTGAAAGCTGAGCCGTGGAAAGCCTGAGCCACACGGTCTGCTCTGACACACCTGGGCCGATAGGAGGCGGCGTTGATTCAACAGCAGCTGATGGTGGTGTGGTTTCTTCCCTACCAGCCTCTATTCTTGAAGCAGGGTTGATGCAAAAAACCTCCTGACAAATGAAAACAAGCCAAAAAATGATTGCAGCCAGGGTCCCACCCAGTTCCTACCTGCCTGGGTCTATTCCCAACAGAATGTGTTCAGCATGTCTGAGTCTTCCACTCAGGGACGGCAGGGACGGCTGCAGGCAAGTTCTCCCCGCGTATGAACGTTTTTCGTCGCCTCACGGGGGTGCCTCCACAATAGCGCCCAGCAGAACAGGGGCATTGAAGGGGCCTGCTGGTCTGGTCGGACACATTGTTGGGAGAGACCAGTCCCTGGAGAAGGGTATCACGCTCCCTAAAGCAGTGGGGTGGTGCAAGAGGAAGCCCTTGGACACAATGGGTCGACACGGGGGCTGCAACCATGGCTCAGACAGCAGGACGAGGGTGAGGACAGCACAGGGTGGCACTTCTTTCTGTTGTACACAGGGTCACCGAGTCAGGCTCGGTGGCACCTGACCGCATCAAGCGGGGTCAGTGAAATGTAAGGCAGAGGTCAGCGCAGAAGGTTATGATGACCGTTTCTTGGGATGCCACCAAGGTCACCTTGATATTTTCTCAAAGGGCACTGGATAATTCTGGGGACTTATTGTGAAGAAGTTTTAAGAACACTGAAATGCCACCGGAAGGGAAAAGGCCAGGAAAGTGACACCGAAGCATTTATTTGATTTCTCCCCCCGACCCACATTGTGACAACGCACCTCTCCAACCTTCAAGGGTTGCCTGCAGGCAGTCCTTGGAGAAGTTCATTTGGAAACTTACCGCATCCACCTTCTAGCCCTGATCTTAACTCGTTAAGACGCGTTGTTCCCCTGACTAAAGACTTAGTATGAACACAGTTTGAGTCCCTTGAGGATGTCAAATCTGTTGCTTCAACGTGGTGTGAATCGAAGAGTGCAGGATTCTTTGGGGAAGGTTTCCACCACCAGCAAACCCATTCCTACACACGGGCCAGCACAGCTTTACAGCAACAGACAGTCTCAGCTTCCTCCAGGGGGAGTGGGTGGTGGTGCTGACTGATGAGTTTTAAACACAATGGTTATCGGTTCAATACCTGATCGTGCCACTAGAGCTTCTTTATAACATTAAATAACAACATGGCTATTGAGTCAGACAGGCTAGAACTGCCCCGTGGGTTTCTGAGCCTGCTAGTCCTTATGGGAGTAGGAAGCCTCATCTTTCTCCCAAAGAGTGACTAGTGGTCTAGAACTACTGATGTTGGGGTGCGCTGCCCTTTGTGAAACTCAGGGCTCTTTCTCTAATGTTAAAGTTACCCAATTGTCTCCTCTGAAGCAGTGCACCGAACTATAACTCTCAAACTCAACTGCGATTCTTCAGGCAAGAGTCAGAAGAAGAAAAACACTGCCTGTGGAAGTGACTAGGTCCAAAGGAGGAGGTGTGGAGAAGTGACAGCGTCACGTTGTGACAGTTTTCTCTGGCCTTCTGGACTTACTCTTGTATATCGCACGTGACCAACAGGTATCAGGGCTAGAAAGGGATCTTGTATTCCTGGTGGGCTACTTTGGAAGGAGACTATTTCTTGGAAGGAAGAGGGGCCAGGCCCAGAAACAGCTCCACACATCTCTTTAGGCAGCCCCCCGGGTGGTGTGTGTGTGTGTGTGTGTGTGTGTGTGTGTGTGTGTGTGTGATGGATCAGGTATCAGTGTGGCCTGCTTTGGTGTGTGTGTGCTGCCGACAGCTATATCATCTATTTCAAATACCAGCAGGATCGACCTCAGTGGGCAGGTTTCTGCCAGACGGAATGATAGACGAGGAAGCACGGCCTGGGGGTTGACTTCTAAAAATCTGTCAATGAAAACCTTGTGGATCCCCATAGACTCCTGTGAGGTGCCTGCTTGGGCCTGTGCCGTGGGGAGGGATCTGCCCCCCCACCCCTGAGGGGAACACTGTGTTTGGGGACGCACAGGCTCAGCAAGGTCGTGGGGAGAGCCTCTTGGGGAGACGGGCTGGCACGGCAGCTCCGGGGATGGGCTCCAACAGGCCTCTATGCTGTGGGGAAGCTGCAGGACCCACCACAGGGCCGTCAGGAGTCAGAGTTCTCCTGAGCAGATGGGGGTGGGGTGGGGGTGGAGTGGAGAGGAGCAAGGCCTGGCAGGACGGGAGTTGGGATGGCCTGTACCCCGGCACGGTCAGGCCCCTGGCCCACACTCTCTCCCCGTGTGCTGCCTGCCATGGACTCTCAGCCACTCCCGAAAACCCCATGCTTCCGACAGGGCTTGTTGCAAAGGTGTGTGGTGTGAGGTCTCTGGGACAGGACAGGCACTCGCTGGACTCCTCTGCGCCCAGGTGGCCTGGGCAGGCACTGGACTGAGCCCGGGTTCCTGGGGCTCCACCCTGCTTCCCTCCCTGGGCCGCCCCTCCCCACCACCACCGCCACACGCTCGGCTGTCACATTCTTTTCAATTTTTAATCAGTCTGCGTGGAGAAATGCAACAGGACTCGATCCAGCTTCCAGCCCTCACGGCGTTATCAGCACAGCAATTTTCGGGATGGGAGTTCTGTTTAGATCGCTCTAAACCCCGGGGAGGCAAAATAACCCGCTCCTGGAGCCAACAGGCACGTGCAAGAGGCACTTCAGGACACTGGTGATGACTATTTTTTAATCACCCATTTTCTTAGAAATAACCCACACTGGATACCCCCGCCAGGCACCCCCCACCCCAACAGCCCAATTGCTACCGAATCGATCCCAGCTTACAAAGGCCCCGTGTGAGTCAGAGTAGAACTGTGGTCCACGGGCTGCCCAGACTGGACCAGAGTGTCCCGCCTTCTGACTAGAAGTCCAGTGCTAAGCCATTTGCTCCACTCAGGGGTCTGACCGGGCAGTATGAGCCCAGGTAGAAGGAACACCGGATCGGGGTTGGCAGGGGGACCAAGGTCCCTGAACCACGAGGCGCGTGCTGCCTGTGAGCGGGGAGGCCCGATTCCTGACTTTACAGGGCACGGTGACAATGGGTGTGGGGAGAAAACACAACCTCTCTCCCTGTATGTGGCAGCAGCATGTCTTTTTTTGCAGAGATTATTTTGTCCAATGAAAGCATAGCCAGGAGCTTCAATAGCAATGGGGACTTGCAGAGGGGCTGGCGAGGGGGGTGCATGGCTGAGTGAGCGAACCTCTCTGTCCGACGGTGCTGAAGCAAACATGACCGCGGGCCCCTGCTCCACCATGAGATAATGTATTTGCACACATTCTGACCGTTTGGACAGTAACGGGGTTTGTCCAATGCACGGACCCAGGTCACAGACCATGAATACAAAGACCGATGAAACGCCAGCAAGGACAGCACGGAGTACAGCCACTCTGCTCTGAAGAAAGTTCCAGAAAGCAGAGTTGGTCGGCCTCGGCCTTTCCTTCCCTTTTCCACAGGGACTGCCACATCCCACTCTGGTCCTGCTTTGAGGGAGAGCTGTTTGGATCCAGGAAGACGTTCCAGCAAGTTCCACGAGAACCTTCGCTCGGGAAGGCCTGCCCCTTCCTGTGAGGGCCCGTGGGCTCGGCTGGCAGCTCAGCACGCTCTCCCCACAGGCCCGGGCCGTGCCAGTGTGGAGTCTGGAGACCGCTTAATGCAGGTTGTAGAAGCAAGTTTACATCATGTGACATGCTTTCAAGGAGGAGCTAGGACTCATAACATAATCAGGGGTGTGTGGGAGGCACGGTCCAGGTCCGGGTGCACAGAGACACGGCCGGGAGCAGAGGGCTCCCATGCAGTGGTCTCCCCCTCGGTCCCCCAGTCCTCCAGTCTGTGCGGCTCCCTGGCTGCAGTCTGCCGGCGGGCCCCCCTGCCTTGGAGTCTGAGATGTGCGATGCCAGGCCCCGTCATCACGTAGACCACGTCGGAAGCATCCCCGGCTCTGTCTTCTCTCACCTCGCTCCCAGGGACCGACCGGGTTCCTGTCCCCCAGGGGACAGCAGACTCCCTGCCTTCTGCCTGGTTAAAGGTCTTCTTCCATCAGAGGGATCTCTGTAAAAGAAGTCACAAGCTTAGCACACGGAAGCCCCCTCCCCCACCCCCGCAGGTCAGCTGTGGCCAGGAGCCCCACGAGCACACGGGTGATGGTCTACTCAGCCAGCGGGGCCATCATCCTTACAGGAGCAAATCACCAGGCCTTGCTTCCACGGCACCTCTGGGTGGGTTCCAATCATCAACTTTTCATGCAAAAACGTTTCACTGCCACCGAGTCGCTATTGACCCATAACGACTGTACACAGGGCTGTTTCCGAGACAAAGTCTTGACGGGGGCTAGCAGCCTTATCTCTCACCCATGGCATGGCTGGTGGGTTTTGAACTGCTTATCCCGCACACAGCCACCCGGGCCAATACTGGAGTGCTGTTTGCAGCCTTGTACCCTGCCATCGAGGAGACGTCTGCTCAGAGCGGCCCTGTTGGGCAGGGGAGAACTGCCCAGTGGGTTTTGGAGATGACAGCCTGGTCGGTCTCCCACAGAGTGGCTGTTGGATTCAAACTGCTGGCCTGGTGGTTAGTCGCACAATGTGTAAGCCTCTACACCCCCAAGGCTCCTCGGCACCACCAGGGACCTCAAATGGCTCTAAGTCCTGAAATGAGTCAGGATGGGAAGATGAAGAAACAGTTCATCAGTCAGTTAGTCATCAATGTCAGTTTTCTGGAAAACCTCAGCCAGCTCCCCAGTTCATTAAAATACATGGTGTTAGGTCCTAACCATGTGGGTGCTGGCCCTGGGCTGGTGGGGCGATGCTGGCTGCTGAGGGGTTGCTAAGGGGGTTCTGACCTCGGTGCACTTACCGTCTGCGATGTCGATGCCCGGGCTGGTGGAGGCCACCTCCCCCACTGTGTTGACCGCTGTGTCAGGGGTGTCCGAGGCAGGCCAGGTGCCCGCTGGGGCCATGGGCGGCGAATACAGACTCTGGAGCAGCTCGGAGGAGGCTGAGGGGCTGTCACTGGTTTCTGACTCGCTCGGGCCCGTGTCCAGGTCTGCTGAGCCGGGGTATGCTGGGGGGCTCTGGTCGTCCACGGGTAAGGGGCAGCCCTGGCCCACGGCAGCCAGGTACCCGGGGCCTAAGGCACTCAACCCGCCACTCACGGCCTCGTCATATGACGGGAGCATGACGGGCACGCCGTCCACCACCACGAAGTCGGGGTCACTGCTGGAGCTCCGAGGAGGGCCCCTGCCACAAAGGAGACAGCACTCATGGTCAGATGCCCGCCCAGGCGGGGCTTCCTGGCATTCCCACAGCAGCTGGAGTCCTCGGAGCCCATGTGGGTTGGTGGAGAGCCAGCCCTCTGTGGAGGGAGGTAGCCACAGTGCAGCTAACAGAGGGGTTCTTCCACTGCCCTGTCCTCTCCTCATTCTTGCCCCCTCCCTCCTCCAACCTCCTGGCTTGACTGTGGGCCTGAGGCCAGCGGTGTCACCCAGGTGTGCTTCCCAGGTTCTGCAGAAAGGCTCAGGGCACTGTTGGAAGGACAGGACATGGACCTGCCAATGTCCTCAAGGGAAGGCTGACCCCTGAGCTGGCTTCCTCCGTGTTTTCTGCCCCCATAGGAAAGCCACCCACTCCACCTTCAGTCACGATGGAGCCACAGCAAAGACCCAAGAAGCTGCAAACTGCAGCTCATCCCGCCCCCCTCGCCCCCCGCTGCCCCTGCTCCCTGTCTCCCAGCTCCAGAACCAGGTTAATCTAAGCGACTCCCAGCTGCACCCTGGGCGGGCACACAGTTCATGCTTAGCTGCTGATGGAAAGGTGGGACGTGCTGGGCCACTCAGAGGTGACTCAGAAGAAAGGCCTGGCGATCTGCTTCTGCAAACCCAGTCACTGCAACCCCTGCGGGACATGGGCAGAATGCTGAAGTGTGGTTACTGTGAGCTGATGTGACTTGGAGGCATGGCTACTGCCCGTGTTGAGTGGAGTTTGAAACCTGCCTGTGTGGACAGCACCTGCAGCATCCTGGCCCCCTGGCCTCTCAAATCCCAGGGTGTGTGATGCCAAAGCCCAGGTTCCGTTCACCACCACCATGACCCCAGCCTCTGAAAACAACCCCAAGTGGCTGCAAGATAGTCGCCAGGGCGTGTGGCTTCTTATTTTCCCACTGCCAGGGTCTGGTGCCAAAGTTCAAAGCCAAACCCATTGCTCTCAAGTGGCGTCTGACTCTTGGGAACCTTCCAGGATGGGTCCAGCTGCCTTGTGGGTTCTGAGACTGTCTGCCCACTCTTTCAGGGAGTAGGAAACCTTCCCATTCTCCCGCAGAATGGATGCAGGTTTCAAACTGCTGACAGACATGGCGGGGAGAAGCTCCACATGCCACCCCGTCACCAGGGCTCCGCTGCAGGCAGGCCACTACCAGCAGGTCAACCCCAGGCAGCACAGAGAGCCCCTGCTGGTGGGTAGAGGCAAGCTCCTGGTCTGGCCTCTGACATGCCGGGACACTCTCAAGTCCACTGACTTTGAAGTGCTTCTTGCCAAGGCTTAGCAGAAAGAGGTGGATTTCCCTGCAGCTGAGCCCACACTGACCAGACAGTTCACCCTCCCTCAGCCGATTCTGAAAGGATTGGGGCCACTGTGGAGCCCAGATTCTTCCTGTCCTAGCCCCTCCTTCACCTCCCATCTGCCTTTTGGTGCTCACTCAGGATGCCCTTCATCCCCCTGGTTCCTCCGAGCACCCGGCCGCCGGGTAACCAAACGGCTCTTGTCCCCAGTCCTCATGCTGCTAGCACCCCTGGCTACGGCCTCCGCTGATCTGGCAACTTCCTCTCGCCCTGTCCCAACCACTGTACCAGCTCCTCGCTCCACTGAGCTCCGACATCTACTCTGGGGCTCACGGGACTTCTCCCTGAGAACCCCACCATTCATTTGGATGCTGCCATTGTCACTGGGCTGTGGTCAGGTGCTGCCTTGTCAATACTGAATCGCAGTAAGCCAGAATACAACAGGACAAAACACCACCCGGGCCTGTGCCAGCCAGCCTCACAGACGTCCTGTGTCTGAGCCGACTGCTGCAGCCACGGCCTCAATCTCTCTTGTGGGGGCCCCTTCCTCTTTGTCCCTGCCCCTCCACTTTCCAAAGCATGATGCCCTTGTCCAGGGACTGGGCTCTCCGGACAGCATGCCCGAGACACTTGGAATGAAGTCTCACCCGCCCTGCTTCTAAGGAACGCTCTGGCTGTGCTGCTTCGGAGACTGATTGGCCGTGGGCTTGTCCTCTGAGTGGTCCATGGCACTTTCAAGATACTCCACCAACTCCACCGTTCCAGAGTCTCCATTCTTCTTCTGCCTTCCTCCTCCAGTGCCCGACTTTCACACACACACATGGCGAGACAGAAAATACCCTGGCTTCCGCCAGGCGCACCTAAGTTCCCAAACTTTTCAACACTTCACAGAGGTCGTGTGCAACAACAGATGTGCCCGATGACGCAGGTCCTTTGATTCTTGACGGCGGCATCTGTGAGCATGACTGTGGAGCCAACAAGAACGACAACTTCCATCTTTCCTCCATGTGCCAGGATGCCGCTCCCTACTGGCCCCGCTGTTGCCAGCAGCCATCCAGTGGGGACTCGGGGCGGTTCTTCCACTGAGTTTCTTGGCTGGAATCTTAACAGAGACTGGTTTCCAGGTCTCTCTTCCCTGGGACACCTGGGGAAGCTTGTAGAAACCATTTGCGTCACACAGAGACCTCTATTGGGAGAGGTGAGACCTTCTGTTCCAAGAGAAGTAGAAAGACTAAAATATCGTGGCATACTACACTTGAGGGATAAAGTGCACGTGATGGAGAGGTGAGAACGGTTCTAAAAACCTCTCCAGACTTAGCTGCTCTCTTGGAAACTTTTCTCCTAAGCACCTGTAGGATAATAGCTCTCTGGACAATGGAAAGTGTGCTAAAACCTCACACCAAGCCCACTGATGTCAAGTCAAGTCTGACTCACAGTGAGCGCACAGGGTCGAGCGGAACTGGCCCGCAGGGTTTCACAGGCTGTACGTCTTTGTGGAAGCAGGCTGCAGTGACTGGCGGGTTGGAACTGCACACCTTTCAGGGAGCAGCCTAGACCTTCCACACCATGCCACCGTGCTCCCCACAAGGACTCCACCACCCCCGGTTAACTTTCTGTTTGCAATCCATCCTACAGCCCCTTTCGATCGTGTGGCTGCTCGACGGAGGAATGTGGATCCTGGATCACCACTCGGGCGGAGTGCTGCTGTGGACGGACAGACAGAGAAGGTGGAGGGCAGGCTTGACAGAAGGCAGCAAGGCTGTGCCTGAGGCCCTGGCATGGTACTGACACAGCTGTGGGGACTGAGGGGGCTGTGTGCTTTGGAGGGAAGGAGTGAGGAGGAAATGTGGGGAATGAGGTCTGTCTCTGACCGGGTGCTTGGGCCCACGAGAGTGTTCATTCTTTCTCTGATCCCCTTTGAAAACCAGCCACTGCCTCTGTGCCAGTGCTGGCTCCTGATGAACCCCTGGGGGTCAGAGTGGACTAGGCTCCGCTCATGAGACCAGAGGGTTTTCCGTGGCTGGATTCTTGGAAGCAGATAGCCAGGACTTTCTTCCTAGGCCTCAGGTAGGCTCCAATCTCCAAGCTTTCAGTGAGCAGCCAAGTGCTTAGCTGTCTGTCTCTTGGGGCTCCGTTGCCTGTTCCCCCTTCTCTCTGGGCTGGAGAAGGTGGTGGATCTGGGCAGACGTGGGGCGCCCGGCGCTGGCACTGACCTGGGGGGGAAGTGGGCTTTGAACTTGGTCTGGAACATCCTGGCCAGGATGACGAGCAGCAGCACCAGCAGCACGCTGGTCGCGGTGAAGGCCACGATTTTCCACGTGGTCAGGAGGGTCTCGTGGGTGCTGGGCCACGTTTGCTCTGCTGGGAGAGAGGACAAAGCTGTGCGTGAGACTCGGAGCTGACGGGCAGGTGGCCGGGCGCGAGGGCTCCCCATCTGCGGGACTGCTGGGTGACACCCATGGCATGCCACCCGATCCCCGGGCTCACTGGGACGCCACCCACATGAGCCGGCTGATGCGACAACCTGTTAGGATCCACCTCCAACTCCCACTGGTGCCCGCAGGGGTCCTGCCTGGGTGCTCACTTTCGAGGTCTGAGTGCCAGCCTGGGAGGGCCTGCCCTCTCGCAGAGAGACTCTCCTGACATGGACCCAGGGCTGGGGGAGGGTGAAGCTGGTCTGGATGACCCCTGCGAGTGCGTATTCTGGGACATAGCGTGGTGTCCTCTCCCCACCCACACACCTCGGCCAGGTAAGGGGATGCAAGACCAGACTCCTTTGGCACAAGCCACCCTGTCTCCATAGCCCGAGTCTTAGACTCCTCTCCCCCAGATCCTCTCCCCCATATCTTCATATTTCCATGTTTACAACCCCAGATGCTCGGAGTTAACACATGGTTTCCCTGGATGCTGTGACATCGGAGTGTGTGTGTGTGTGTGTGTGCGCGCGCACGCGCAGCCCTCCGCACAGCCCAGGGCAGGTGGCCACGGCAGGGTGTGGACTTGGGGGCAGGGGAGGGGCACAAGCACATGGCCAGGAGCAGGTGCGAGCGGTGGGATGCCGTGGGTTGAGAGGCTGCTGACTCAGAAGGACATAGTTTGCTAGCACCCATCAGACACGAACACCTGCATATGCCCACCTTTCTGGAAACGTCCTCCCATTTGCATTCTGACGCGCTTCCTGGAGGGGAAGACGGAGTGGGACTGGGGAGCGCATGAGTGATTCTGGTCACACCTGGGCCCTCGGCCTGCGTGAGAAAGGACTTATGTGCGGAGAGGGGCTAGAGGTTGGCAGGTGGGGTGGGGTGGGGAGCAGAGTGGACTGAGGCTGGAGGGCAGCCTGTTCTGCTCAGAGGGTCAGGAGTGTCATGGGAATGGCCAGGTCGGAGGTCCACACCAGCCTCGGGCATCCACATCCAGAGGGGACCAGGCTGGAGTGCGGCCTGCCTGTACCTCCCGCCCAGGTGTGCTCACCGGACTTGATGCAGTAGACTTGGTAGGAGGGAAACCACTCTCCAAACTGGCAGGTGATGTACTTGTAGTCACTGGTGAGGCTGTAGCCGGGATCGCAGTAGAACTCCACCACCGTCCCGTGGTTGTACCGCTCACAGGGCCGAGGGTGGCAGATGAAATCGCCATGACTCACCATTGGAGGTAACGGACATACTTGGGCAGTGGGGGAGAATAAGTGTGTCACAACCCCAGCCGTGGCCTGCCTGAAGTCCTTCCCCGTGCAGACTAGCCCAGGAGCACACTGCCCCTGAAGGATAGCACCTACCAGGGACTGCCTCAGCTTAGCGACAGCCCTACCCGCCTGCTGTATTCTCTGGCATCACCCGGAAGCCGGCTGTCATAGAACCAGCATGTGGTGTTGGATGGAACATCATAAGGGATGGTTTGTTTTACAACACAGAGAGTGCCTCGTTAATAAATAGTATTAAGCTGCCCTATTAATAATGCATGCTATTATGTGCCAGACACTCTAGTAAATAAAGTGAGGATATTTATGGACCAACTCTTTAATAAGAGGAATCGCTGTGTCGAGCCTGACTGTGACCATGGCAGTCCCCGGAGGCTCTCACATCACTCAGGCCGTGCCATAACCAGATCCACAAATAATACCACCGGGGTTTGGCCGGTGACCAGCGAGGAGCGACACAAGGTGGGCAGTGGGCAGAGGGTGACGCGCCTCGGGTGCTAGTCTGGGTGCTGCCACTGACCCACTAGGTGACCTTAGACAAGTCGCTCGACTCTTTGGGCTTTGGTTTTCTCTTTGGTACATCCGGAATCATACTCTACTTACATTATGTTCCAGGTTTGTCTTCCCTCCCC
>PVJH01039562.1:0-16342 GCA_004026705.1 Nesogale talazaci | reverse complement strand
AGGACTCAGGATGGCCCAGACCCCGGAGAAGGACATCTGCTTGGAAGGGTGCTGGGTCAGAGGGAAACAGAAGGAGCCTCAATGCGATGGACTGAGCGGGGGCTAAGGACTGGCACAGGACCAGGTGGTGTATTGTTCCATTGTACACAGGGGTCACTGTGAGTCATCAGAACCAACCGGAGGACACCGAACAACAACAAAAGCGGAGTATCTTACCACCACCCATATGTAGTGCGTGGCTTGCGTGTCCACATGATCTTGGAAGCTGTCCTTCTGGAGTTTGAAGGATGTACAGGCTCACCTCTGGTGGACTGGTTTTAGAGAAACTTCCAGATGAAGACAGACTGGAAAACCACAGAGAAGTAGTCAAATTCTGAAACTTAGCCAAGGACAATCTTATAAATCACAATACCGCTTTGTCCTCTACGATGCGGAATCATGAGCCTCTTCGGTGGGAAAGCAGTGCTTCAGTACTTGCTTGGACGAACTCAGACAGAGCAGCCATCATGAGGATGGGGCGGGGCCAGACGACGACGACGTGCAGACCACGAATTGGAGCTGGCCTCCCCGCTAGTCAAAACAATATACTTTCGGGCGAGAGCTTCACCCTGGCCATGTTGCAGACCAGTTGTGGTAGAATCTTCACCATCCTCGTGTGGCAGGAGACACGCCGAGCCGCAAGGGCTGCATTGGAACAGAGGAAGACTGGGAGACCGAGATAAGAAATGCTCGGGGGAAGGTGAGCTGTGATTTTCCTGTTTCTTTCTTTAAAAATATTTTATTTATTTTAAAAATCACGTTGCTGGGTGTGATTTTCTTTATTGCTCTGTAAACAGGGGCTGCTAGGTGAGCTCCCTGTTGACCCCTTTAATCCTCCCACGTCCACATGCTCCAGAAGACACCAAAGGAGTTAAGTTTTGAAGGCAGCGCCTGCTTATGTGGGATGCCCTGAAACACAGGCAAGGGAGGAGGTGCGCCCCCTGTCCGCTTCGCAAGGCTCATTTGGGGCATCTGGGCTGGACAGCGGGCCGCCTGCCAGCAGACCTGGCGCTGGACTCAGCAATGCTCTTAGTCAAGGCTTTTCTGCCAGCCCCTTGGCATGTCTTTGACGAGAAGAGCTTTTCCCCCCTCTTTTACATCAAAATACAGGATTGTGGCTGGGTAATTAGAAAGGTTGGTTTGTCCCTCTGCTGGACCACAGGACAGCCATGTGTCAGCCAAATGGTTCCCATTCTTAGCCTGGATCACCCCTGGGCCCCTGTCCCAAGTTTTGAAGGATTGCTTATTTGTTTTTGTGACCGTAGTCTTTGTGGTGGTGAGGGTGCAGCTCTCCGTGAAGCTCTCATTACCCTCTTCAAATTTCCATCACGAGGGTGGAAGGAATTCAGCCTTTCCTTCCAACCTCTGCATCGTTAGAGTCTGACGGTAGAATCCTGTAAGAAGCTCGGCTTCCAGTGGGCTCTGACACATTGGAGCCGATAGAGAACCTCTGAGCCAGGAGGAGTGTCTGCAGAACAGGCCAGGCAAGGAGAGGCTCGAGAATGGAGACCACCCATGAGTCTCCTCCAGCAGTCATTCATTTCGTAGGCAGCCAGATTCTCCTGCCTGATGGTGACTTTAATATGTGTACCAATAGCTGAAAAAAATGGAAATTCTCAGAAGATACTTGGGCGATGCAAATGGTCTACGCTTAATGACTGGACTGCCGTGCAAGTTGGCACTCCAAGCCCACTCAATGGTTCGTATGAGAAAGTCCAGGTGAACTTTTGCCTCTGTGAATATTACAGCCAAGCAAACCCCACAGGGCAGCTCTTCTCTGTAGCACATGGGTTGCCAGAAGTCAAAATCACCATTATGGGTTTGATGAGCTTTCAGGGATAAACAGGGATACCAAATCCTATAACACACCCTAAAAGATTCTTATATTGTACAATTATATAATGTTAAAGCTTCAAGCATCTTTAAAGATTAAGTTCTCCAAGAAATGTTTTGTAGAGGAGCAAAGAGAAGCTGAGAGGATAAATAACCTGGATAGTGAGGATAAGCAAGTGATGCCCAACATCACCTATGTGGCAGTTATGTAATTTGTCAACTTGAGGGAGGGAGTGGAGTCTAACCTGTCAATCAGGTCACAGCCAACGAGGCCTCTGAGTGGGCATGACCTTCTCCTGAGGATTCTAGGAACTCCTGTTTTCCCTCCTGGAGGTGGGGCACACACTCTGCTTTACAGCTTCCTGTTGACAAACCACATAGAGCCATGCTGATGGCAGCCAGAGCTCTGGAGATGCTTCCACCACCACTGGATCCAGAAGACTTCCCACACACTGGCCTGTGATCTTCCTGCATTCGATAGCATTGATGTGTTGTGTGAGTCTGAAGGGGAATTCGCAGACTGGTATTGGACATATGGGCTAATATTGCACTTATGGACTTGATCTGGACTGGGCTGGGAAGTCTTATTAATGCATAATGATTTCTTTATATAAAGTTATCTCTTACATTTATATGAGTGTTTCTGGATTTGTTTTTCTAGTCAACCGAACTAACACAACATGTCTCAGAGCAGACTAGCCTACAAGGGGACCAGGGATGTTGGCTTATGCTTCTGATAGATCAGTAGTTCTCAAACTATCGCATGACCCTTTTACAGGGGTTGCCTGATTCATAACAGTAGCAAAATTACAGTTATAAAGTAACAGCAAAAATAATTTTATGGTTGGGGGGGGGGGCGGTCACCACAACATGAGGAACTGTATTAATGGGTGGCAGCAGTAGGAAGGTTGAGAACCACTGTCATAGAGCATCTGTTCTAACTCTGAGCAAAGGGTAAGGAAAGGTTCAGGGAGTGAGATAGAGAAACAGCTGGCATTTTATGAGTATTACCTGCCTTCATGTTAGCCTAGTACATTCCTAACTAAGTTGACTTTATGTATTACTTCCATATCTCTGCTGAAATGAATCACCACCAACTGCGTGGTTTACAACAGCAGATAACCAGATGTCTGAAATCTGTATTGCGGGCCCAGAATCAAGGTGGCAGGGCCACCCTTCCTCTAGATACTCTAGGATAGGAGTGGACAAACTTTTGAGATAGACAAGACAATCCTGACCCTCACAACAACTTAAAAATTATTCGAGAGCCATAAATATATATTTCTTTACAAACAAATGGAATCATCATTATCTGAATAATGTCCTTTAAATTTTTTCAGTTTTACTTCAGGGGCACATCTACCTACAAAAAAGCTGCATATGGCTGAGTCCAATTTGCTGGTCCCTGCTCTTGGAGCTAATCTGTTTCCTGTCTCTTCCAGGTTCTGGTGACTGCCTGCTTTCCTCAGATTATAGATGCATCACTTTTGTCTTCAAGGCCAGCATCTTAAGATCTCTCTCCACTTCATGTTCACAATGATTTCTCTCTCTCTCTCTCTCTCTCTCTCGCTCTCGCTCTCGCTCTCTCTCTTTCCTCCCCACCCCCTCTCATAATGACAATTGGGATTGCATTTAGGGCTCATTTAGATAGTCTAGGAAGAACCTCCCCATCTCAGGCTCTTTAAGCACATCTGCAAAGACCACCTTTTGACCAAAAAAAAAAAAAAATGGTAATATTTACCTACTCCTGGTCTCAGGACCTGATATCTTTTGGAACCATTATCTAGTCTACACCACTTAGGTTACAACGTCAAGACAGCAACCTGTGTGTTATACACGGACCCTCAGTAGTTGTTGAGTGTGACTGAAGGACAGAAGTCTGTGTAGCACAGAAAAAGTGAGCCCATCAAACAGCAACTGGTTGTCCTGAATGCGAATCACGGTCTAGGGAGGTTGTGAGCACGTCGATGCTCCCGCTGACGCCGGAGGGATCATCCAGCAGACCACTTTTAGATTTGTCAGACACGGCCTGCACGTGGCCTTCCCTCAATCTTCTCTGAAAAGCCTCGCTCTGTCCTTGGCAGCTTACCTTGCCTGGTTCCTTCACATTCGTTCTTGATGCCGTTCCTGCCCTCAAGGGCATAGTCTGACCAGTCACTATCTCTTTGGAGGTAGTCCTGGTGAGATTAGTAACAAACACACCACGTCAGTTAACTTTTATTGTGTGTCATACAGCAGGCTCTTTCGATACAGTCTCACACTGAATCTTCACAACAACCCAGGAGGAAAGTGCTCTGACTATTCCCTGTGTTACCTGACGAGACCATTTGAGACCCAGTCAAATTGGGCCCAAAGGCGACCCACCTGAGCCTGACCCCAAAGTCTGTACTGTTAACCACTGAATTGTACTGCTCCCTGGGCCTGTACCAGAAGATAGAACATGAAAAATCAATTGCAAGGAGAGTAATGGGAATGGGATTTAGAAACAAAAAATAAATCAAAACACAAAACTCTTCAAAGAAGAAATCAAGACGGAAGCTGTCAATTCTTAGACAGTACTTAGCTACCTGTGAGACCCATATAATGGAAGTTGAAGCTCAGCAGAAAAGCCAATGGAGTTAGTTGGGCGGATGGTGGAGGTAAAGCAGCACGTGGCCTTTCACTAACCTGGTGCTGCTGAGGTTTCTCTGGTGGCTTCACTGCTCCTGGTGAGGAGCTCAGATGCTCCTTCTCTGTGAGCGTCCTTCGGCAAGCGTTGGAGGGGCTTTCCCTTGCATAACTCTCCAGCCTGGGAAATGTTCCATGGCTTCTCTCCAGGCTTACTCCACCTCTTTTCATTGCTCTAGTCCCCTCACCTAGTATATAGTCATCTTAGGTAAGGCCTTAACTTGACAACTTTTTGTTTTGTTTTGTTTTGTTTTTGTGGGCATCACTGCCCTCTGGTGCTCGTGGGAGCTACCCAGCGCTGCTCCTGAGAGCCGCTGCTGGATTTGAACTGCCAACCCTGCGGGCCACAGTCCCGCACTCAACCACGTACACCACCGGGGCTCAGCCACTTGACAATTTTTTTAAAAAATCATTTTATTGGTGGTTCATACAATTCCCATCATCATCAATACATCCATTGTAAGCAGACCACACCTGTACACTTGTTGCCCTCATCATTCTCAAAATATACTCCTTCTACCTAGGCCCTTGGTATCAGCTTCCCATATTTCCCCTCCCGCTTCACCCTCCTCCCCAAGCCTCTAACAATTTACAAACCATCATCATTCTGTCATGTACACTGTCTGACACGTCCCCCCATCCACCTCGCTGCTGTTCCCACCCCAGGGGGGAGGTCACATGTAGATCCCTGCAATCGATACCCCCTCTCTACTCCACTTTCCCTACACCCTCCCAGTATCACTTCTCTCACTACTGGTCCTGAAGGAATCATCTGTCCCGAATTCCCCATGTTTCCGGACCCTATCTGTACCAGTGCACACCCTCTGGTTTAGCCCCATTTGTAAGGTAGAATT
The DNA here is from genome assembly GCA_004026705.1 of Nesogale talazaci. NCBI lineage: Eukaryota > Metazoa > Chordata > Mammalia > Afrosoricida > Tenrecidae > Nesogale > Nesogale talazaci. The sequence goes on along the minus strand of PVJH01039562.1, from coordinate 10,949 downwards.
GGGATTTTATCATGATAGTGCAGGGGAGGAAGCATTTAAGAAATAGAGGAAAGTTGCGTATTTCATTGTTGCTACACTGTACCCTGACTGACTCATCTCCTCCCAACGAACCCTCTGTAAGGGGATGTTGCTTCACCTATTGATGGACTTTGAGTCCCCAATCTGTACTCCCCTCATTTATAATGACAAAATTTTTAGTTCTTTGATGCCCGATTCCTCATGATCACACAGGCGGGTGTGCTTCTTCCATGTGGGTTTTGTTACTTCTGAGCTTGATGGCTCCTTGTTTATTTTCAAGCCTTTAAGACCCTAGATGCTATATCTTTTGATAGCCGGGCACCATCTGCTTACTTCACCACATTTGCTTATGCACATATTTGTCATCAGCGATCATATGAGAAAGGTGGGCACTTAATGTTATGATTTTTAGTTATTTGAAGCCCGATAACTGATCCTTTTGACACCTCATGGGCATATAGGCTTGTGTGCTTCTTCCCTGTGGGCTTCGTTGCTTCTGAGCTAGATGACCACTTGTTTACTTTCAAGCCTTTAAGACCCCAGATGCTATATCTTTTGATACCTGGGCACCATCAGCTTTCTTCACCACACTTGCCTTCAGTGATCCTATCAGGAAGGTGAGCATCATGAAATGCCAATTTAATAGAACAAGTGTTCTTGCATTGAGGAAGTATTTGAGTTGAGTTGTACTTGACTGCTTTTATCATTACCTACTTGCCCACATGCGACTTTGTCTTCTACAACAGTATCTTGTACTCTCTCTCTTCCTCTCTCTCTTCAGTTTCTCCTTTCTTGCTCACATAGGACCAGAAAATGGAGCATCAAGACTGCTTTACACTCAGATGTCCAATGGATGAAAATTCGGTCTAAAGTTTAGACACTTATGTGCATCAAAATGCTTCACTAAGAGAGTTAATGGAGAAATCACAGACAGCAAAGATATTTGGCAGTGACATATCAGACAAGGGATTGACTTCCAAAATGTATAGACCATCTCCAATACCTCAACAGGAGCAAGACGAATCGTCGGGCTTAAGAATTGGGCAGAGGAGATGAACAGACACTGCCTTGAAAACATGGAGACCCCCTGAAGAAATGCCCGAGATCATCCGTCACTAGAGAGAAGCGAATCAAAACAATGACACAGCATCTCATCCCAATAGTATTTCAAAAGAAAGGGAAAAACAACAAATGCTGTTGCAGGTGTGGAAAGACTCTCGGCTGTGCTATAAAACCACGATGGAAAATGGTGTGGCAGGTCATTAAAAAGTTGGACATAAGGGCTGAGCCCCGGTGGCATAGTGGTTGTGCGCAGGACTGCGGCCCACTGGGATGGAGGTTCAATTCCAGCAGCGGCTCCACAGGAGCAAAGGCTGGGCCTCCTACTCCCACCACCAGAGGGCAGTGATGCCCCAAAAACCAAAAAAAACCCAAAAAAGCTGGACATAGACACACCATTCGACTTAGCAATCTCTCTGCTTAGTATGTATCCTAGAGACATAAGAGCCATGGCACAGATAAATATATGTCCATGCTCATCCCAGCACCATTTACAACAGCAAACATATGCAAACCACATATGCAAACCACATGCCTGTCAATCAGAGAAGAGATCAACTAAGTGTGGTCCACCCACTCGATGGAATATTAGGCACTGTTGAAGAATGACGCTGAATCTTCATAATACCTCATACTACAGACAAACCAGGAGGAGGTTATACTGAGTGAAACTGGTCACTCACTAAAGGAAAAATAGTGTTATGAGACCACTCATGTCAAAGGATAAGGAAAGGTTGAAACATTCTGACAGTGACTAAGGGGATTGCAGAGGAAACTTGAGGGCGGACACATGTTAATTTGAGTGTGAGAAAGGCACTCAACAGTAAGAGGGAGGTGGGCAGGAGAAAGAGTTAAATATATAGAATCCTGGCATACCAGGGACCTACCAATAGATGCATGGGTAGACTCACAGACTGAATGGTGTAGGAAGGTGAGTGGGAACATGCTCACACATATAGGTAGGTTTGATACAGGATATTTGTGCATGAATATTTTCCTTTGCTGAAACTAGATCCATAAATAGGGGAATCGTACCAGGGATAAAGTTAGAAAAACTACCTTGTCACGACCAAAGACCTAGAGGGAATGTGTCCCTGGGCCTGGGGGCTTAGGACAATACTCTTAGATGACACCGAGGCCAGTTGATGTAACAGTTCACAAGGACAATGTTTGACACTCTGCTTGGGTGATTAGGGGCGGGGCTCAGAGCAGCCATCCGCCAAGTAACTATTGGTTTCTCCCAGAAGGAGAGAAGAGAGTTAAAGATTGAAGTGTCGCAGAAACAGGTACCACAATGAACTAATGGGCTACTCATCAGCCTCTGTAGCTCTGAGACCAGAAGAAGTGGACAGGGTCTGGCTACCAACTGTTCCGAAAGGGATCACATTCAAAGGTCTGGCAGAGTGGAACGAAACTTGAAAACGAAGGCCAGGCTTACTGGTTGTGTCAGTCCGGGTAGACACACATACGGATGTAAGGGTGCGGTTTATATACGAGGAATAGGACTTTAAGAAAGCATCCCAACCCAGTCCAGTACAAAGTCACAAGACCAATATTAGCTCATAGATACCAGTCTATAATGTCTCCTTCTGACTCCCGAAGTCACAGACCAGTGGGTGCAGAGTCCTGGTGCTGGCAGGGGTCCCCTCGTGGCTCCTCGGTTCCAGGGTTCAGGGTCCATCAACAGCATCCAGTGGTGGTAAAAGCAACTCAGCACTGACAGGGGTTTCCCCATGGCTTCTCCAGCTTCAGAGGTCTGGTTCCATCGTGTGGCTTCTCCTCCGGATCCTGCAGCAGCTTGAACCCTGCCATCTTGTCTTGTCCGTAATTCATCGTCTCGGAGACTAAATCCCAACAACTGGGGAAGATAGTTTCTCATCTTCACGAGGGAAATATCATGAGATTTCCCAGAAGTCTCAGGAGAAAGCCATCCCCACACGGAGGCCTCTTTGGCTACTCAATGGCTATCTCCAGATTAACAGGCTAGACTTCACCCCTACATTTCAATCATAAAATTACCATAAGCACATGACTGCCACACTGGTCAAAGACTGATGGAATGCCTTTAGATACCTCCAGGCAGTCGTCCCACTCTAATTCTCCTGACCCCTGTTTCTGCTCAAATAGGCTGGGAAGGGCAGTTCTCTGGTGATGGTGGTAGAGACGGGTGTACTTCCTCTTGGCAAAACCTATGAGAATATAGAAGGTGGCTCTCAAGAACACAGGTAATGTTACAGCAATGAAGGACACTTTAAAGTAAAAGAAGCCAGACACAAAAGGCCACACATTTTCCGATTCCCTTTGTATGCAATATCTAACAACTCACTGCCATCAAGCCCATACTGACTCCTAGCAATCTATGAAATAGGGGGTGTCAGCCAAGTGAGGAGGAAGGGATAGAACCATGGGTATAAAATACAGTCTGTGGTGGGTTCAAGGGTACCTGGCTCAGCTCTTGGTGGCTAGGAAAGGCAACCAAAGGAAGGTGCTACCTGTGCCAAGACCAGAAGGGTAACTATATGAGAGGGTATCCGAAGAAATCGGAATTGCACTGGGTGGAACTTTCTTATGCATTTTTCCTGGTAGGTGAGCCTCAAGCAACCTGCTCTGAGTTAGTACACTTAGTGGCGTCACCTAGGAAAGTTCTCTCTGCTCACAGTGAATTTTTTCATTAAAGCAATTTCACTCAAACCTCAGTTTGGGGGGTTTGGGTGTGTGTGTGTTTGATGGCTGATTTAAGATACCTACCGATGCAGCTGTGAAACCTTGTTTCCCGCTCAGGAAAAATGCCACAGAAACTGTTATGATGTCACACACAGCTGACCAGGACAGTATTACAGAAAAAGCTCAAGGGTAGGGGTGGATTTTTTGCTTCAAAAAGGTGAAATGTCAATTAATGATAAAGCTCATTCTGGACATCTATTTCCAGAATGGACTAATATGTTGACCTGTTGTGCATTTGAAGTTTGTTCCACCAGGTCAGAGTGTTAATCAAGTTTTCTATTTAGAGCAGTTGTTTTCAGCTTTCCTAAGGCTGCAACCTCTGAATACAGTTCCTCATGTTGTGGTGACTCCCCTCCCCCCCCCACCACAAAATGATTTTCATTGCTACTTCATAACTGTAATTTTGCTACTGTTATGAATTGGGTGACCCCTGTGAAAGGGTCATTCGACTCCAAAAGGGGTCACGATCCACAGATTGAGAACCACTAATTTAGAGGTTATGAAAAGATATCCTAACAATGTATCACAAAAAAGGCCTGATGTGTAACAGATGGGAAACTGGTTTTGCCACCAGGACCATGCAACTGCTCATACAGCCATCTCAGTGCACCAGTTTGGGCAAAAAACTGCTTGTCTAGGCTGAGCCCCGGTGGCATGGTGGTTGTGCGTGGGACTGCGGCCCACTGGGTTGGAGGTCCAATTCCAGCAGCGGCTCCACAGGAGCAAAGACTGGGCCTCCCACTCCCACCACCAGAGGGCAGTGATGCCCCCCCCCCAAAAAAAAAACCAGCTTGTCTCTGGGCTTGCCCCATGCACCTTACTCTCCTGACCGTGCCCCTGTGACTTTCTTGTCTTTGTCAGTGAAGAAGGTCATGACAGAACAATGATTTGATGATGTAGAAGAGGTGAAGAAAAAACCAAAACAAACAAGAAGGTGCTGTCAGCCATCCAAACAGATGAGTCTGAAAAACATTTCCAAGATTGGAACGACAGATTCGACAAATGTATTCGATGTAACGGAGAGTGCTTTGAAGGTGATCAGGTTGTTTTGTTAAAAAAAAAAAAATTGAATACACAGCTTTGGAAAAAAATTCCAGTTTTATTTGGGTAACCCCTTGTAGGTTAGCCAAAGGGAAGAGTTGATCCTAGGTGCAGAGGTATGAGCTGGACCATGCTTACTTCAGAAATTATGTGACTGGAGAATCGCAGGGGGCTGTGAGCTGGCCAAGACTGGGCGCCATGCTGGGGAGCACGGTGTGATCCCGGCACACTCGCCATGGAGTTGACCCCACTCGTGTGAGAGTAAAACTGAACTCCACAGGGGCTTCCAATGCAGTTGACTTTGGAAATAGATCAGCAGAACTTTGTTTAAGCACCTCTGGGTGGATTTGAACTGCCCACCTTCATGTTAGTAGCTGAGAGCTTACCCATACGTGCTACTCCCGGGACCTCTCCTCTGTATCTTACTGATAGTGGAAGAAGGCGATCAGAGGTGCAGTGCAGAAAGCTCACTCTGAGGACAGGGAGACAGCTGGACTCTGGGAAACCAACGGAGTGGGAGCCATTGTAGGAGTCCAGGGGAGAGAAGTTGAGGGCAGGGACTCACAATTGGCCACCGGGAAGAAAAGAAGTGCATGAGCTTGAGAAACGTCTAGGGCATTGGGGAAGGAGAGGACAAGGAGATTGGCTGAATGTGGGGAGCAAGGTAGGACGTGCAGGCTCTGGAATGACGTGGAGGTCGGTGAGGCACACTGAGGCTGGGAAGCACAGGAAGAGGGAGCAGATAGCAGGTTCAGTTTGTGACACGTTGAGCTTTAAATGGTTGTGCCAATTAGCTCAAGCCACATAGGAGGAAAACTGAAACGAGAGAACAGAGAGGTCAAGGAGAGTCCAGGGCAGTACCCTTTCTTTCCAGAGGTGCAGGAAAGATCTAAAATGTGTCCACTGTTCTTGGCACCATGTAGACCCCTGGTGCCCTCCTGGGTGGCCAGAGGAATGCGGGAGGCAGCAGCCAGATTTCAGGGCTGATGCCGGGAGAAAGGGAAGCCAGAGTGGAGAGTGTAGTCAAGTCATTGTGGAAGAACCAAGTATGGGGACATGAAGGAAGCCTCGGGGAGGTCGGAAAGATGGAAACCCAAGGGGATCTCAGCGTTTGGAAAAGGAGAGACCTGACCAGGTTGATAAGGAGAAGGGATTGCCAAGCAAGGAGTGAGACAGAAGAGGAAAAGGTGGCACCTGGAACAAGGGTGCCCCTCAGGTAGTAAGAAAGGGAGGCTAAAAAAAAAAAAAAGAAAGAAAGAAAGGGCTGTGAGAACTGCTGCCCAACTGTGCTCCTCGGAGCCCCAACAGAGCATGCAGGGAGAAGACCCCCTGGTTTGGAGCTGGGACCTGGAGTATAGACCCCACCTATATCAGTTTCCAGGACTTCTCTGGGGGACAAGGCTCATTTTCGCCTCTCTGTGTGTGTGCTAATTAAGAAGGGAAGTGGGACCCTGAGGGATCCAGGAGAAATTTCGCCCTCCTCCCTCCTGGGAGGCCAGTCTTCTGATTGCATTGCAGCAGGCACCTTGCCTGCAGCTCCCTGGGTGTGTACATGGGTCTCTCATAGTCAGTCTGCATTCATGGTGGCCCTGGCTGCTGAAGGTCATGGGGGTCATTGAACCGTCCATGTAAAAGTGGTCACTTATGCTTATAGTCTACATAATAAAAGCGCACTGGAAAACTATTGTGATTATTTTCTGTTGTTTCAGAAAATCCAATTAAGGGCCTACAGCTATGTGGCCGCAGAAAGATGGGGCAAATTCGATGGGCAGTTGTGCTCTGTCTGTCTGCCTAGGTGGCTGAGAGTCAGAATCTGCTCACCAGCATTGTATTCCTGAGGAAGCACCTGACGACAGCCCAAAGGTTGGTGTCTGGGTCCCACCCACAGGCAACTCAGAGGGCAGGGCTGGTGCATCTGCTTCCCGAAGGCCTGCAACTTCAAGCAAAAATAACTCCCCTGACAGTGAGTTCCCTCTCTAGGGGCTCTTTATCTGAGCATGTGGCCTCATCTTTCTCCCTCGGAGTAGCTGGCGGCCTCATCTTTCTCCCTCGGAGTAGCTGGTGGGTTCAAACTCCTGACTTTGCAGTTAGCTTAACCCAGGACATCACCAGAACTCTTTTGCTCTGCCTGGAGAAGGTTGTGGGACAGTCCGACTCTAACGCGCGGCGCCATGAGTGGAATCTATTGGATGGCAGCTAAGAATAATCTACAGCGGAACGTGGCAGGCCCTGGAAGCCAAAGAGAAAGCAAGGTCTTGGGTAAAGTCCAGACCCCGATTTTCCAGTGACACAGGTTGACAGAGACTGCTCCGCACACAGTCCTGGGCTCTCCAGCAGTGGCGTGCACAGGCGATTGAAAATGTTACCAGGGGCCTATAGTCCATGTCAGCTTTCCAGACATGTTTCTTCAATGAATGCTCCGAAGAAATGGACGGAGCACCCCTTTCTGAGCGTGTTTCCACAGGGCAGCCGTCACTCGGGGGCAGAAACCTCACCTTCCTTGCATGAGAGAGACCCAGTGTGATGCCCTGCTGGTGAAGCACCAGCTTAGTCACCCTGGTCTATCGGTGGAGGCTTAACTGCCTACGATGCTGCACAGATTTCCAGTGGGCAAGGAAACACAGCCTGGAGATCTGCTCCCCAGATTCACCCCCAGATCACCCTCCTGATAAATGACCATGGGGGGATCGGTGGCTCAACACTGGGCACCACTTTGCCCCACGAACTGGCGGTCAACACCATGGCAGCTCACAAGTGCGTGGAGGTGCCTATCAGAGACTTGGGCTAAGAGTCTTCTAGCTTCTGGAAGAACAGTCCTCACCCCCCACCTTCTGGGGCTGTGAGACAACCTCTCGGGTTGGCTCCCCTCTAAGACCCACGCTGAGTTCCTTCTCATGCACCACAGAGTCACATGTCCCAAACCAACTCCACTTCTCTGGAGCCCAGCCCATCAGACTGCAATCTTTTCCAGAATCTGCTACCTCCAGAGAACCTTCTACCCAAGTCATTCATCACACACACACACACACACACACACACACACACACACACACACACAAAACGTCATCACTAAATCTCAGCTATTCTCTCCTCTAAATATATTCCCACACCAGTACTCTTAGTTTGGGTGACTTTTTTTGAGGAACAGAACCTTCCCTGTCAGCCAGGTACACAGACGGCCGCTCGGGAGAGAAGATGTATCAATCCGGAGCCCCTGAGATCAGGGGACTAAGGGAGGGAGAAGTGGCAGGAGGCCCAACTTCATCCACTGAGCACACTCCAACCTGCACCTTCGCTCTGACGGTCAACCCTCTGTGAGTCCCAGAAGAGAGTATTTGGGATAAAAGGCAGGCCCTGACTTTAAGAATCACACAGTCCCCCCCCTCTGGCTCACACAACTCCCCCCTTCCCAAGGATTCCCGGGAACCCTCTGGCTTCTTCCTTTCTCCCTCTCCTGACAGAGCCCTGGTGGCACTGTGGGTTCAGCACCAGGCTGCTGCCCTCCAGATCTGGGGTTGGAACTCACCTGGTAACTGGTGGGAGAAAGAAGAGGCTTTCCCGTTCCTGAAAGCCGAAGGAGCGGTTCTAAACTGCCGGACAGGAGTTTTATGGGTGAGTTTGATTTTTTCCTTTCTGTGGGGCAGGGCCTGGGGCGGGGCCTGGGCAAATTGAGGAGCCGAAAGCTTCTCCCGGATAAATGCAGTCATGACCGCAGCCGCAGCCACAGCCCCAGCCTGCTTCCCAGCACACTGCTGGCCTCACAGGAGGTGACCAGTGGGGTGGGGTGGGGGGGCACCATGAGCATAGATGTAGGGACCGTTCTGCCTATGGGAGGTTCACTTCAACTCTTTGTGTGCCAGGCACTTCTTGGAAATAAGCTGGGCTTCCTAACCTCATCACAATTCTGAGAAGGCCTCCCTGTTTTCCACTGTGCCAGAGAAGCAGCCTTAGCCTTGAATTCAAAATGACTCCCCCCACCCCGTGTGTGTCACCTGCAAGGGCAAAAGCAAGTGCTCGACGCGATGGTTTGAAAAATGGTCTTTGTGACGGAAGGGTCTACTTCACAAAGTATCATCTCATAGGTCTGTTTCTTCTTTGTCTCTGGTGGGAACATTCCTTTCCTTGTCTCCACGGAATTCTATGGCGACCAACCATGGTAGTCCGTGTGGCTGTGGCCCAGGCGAGGACAGTGCCCGGGGGCTGTGTGGCCCATTTCCTGGGCTGTCCCATCTGCTGCTCCTGGTACCAGAGTGGACGGGCCGCTAAGGGAGATGTGGCAGGAGCGAAAAGAGGGGAGGGGCTTTCTTTTTGATGTTCATGGTGAACCCGTAAAGTGCTATTTTTCACAGGCTAAATAAATATGTGGTGATCACCGATGCCTTACATGTGTGCCATGTGTTAGGGCTGGAGGGTTCTGCAGTGAACAAATGAGCTGCCACAGCTCCCTGCAGTTTGAAGACCTGGATCTCCCCACAGATGCTGTCTCTGCCTTTGGGCCACAGTGAGGTGGCTCTGCCTCCGACCACGGTGGGCCGGCCTCAGAAACCATGGTCCCAGGATCATCACTTACACCATGTTTCCAAAAGCAAACAGATTTCCAGATAACAAGTCCCACTTGGTGTGAGTGGGAGAGAAGCAGGCTCGGAGTGGAAGGGTTTCAGCTGTACACTCTGGGGTCTGGTATTGGGGAGTTGGTTCAACAGCACAAAGCTCTGCACCCCGTAGCACGCCACTAGCACTATGTGATCAGATTGTGTGGAGGGGACATGTGATCAGGCCTGGTAGACACAGCGAGATGCATAGCAGGCCCCTGGTGGGCACCCAACGACGACAAAGGACAAACCACCACCAAGAAGGTCCCCAAGGTTGAAGACTCCCTGGGATTAGCCCCCACCCTTTGCTGCCCACCAGTGGCCCCCCTCTGGCTTATATGGGGGTCTGGCACAGAGGACCCTAACCCTTCCTCTCAAGCAGCTCCGTCCATTTCAAGAGGAGAAGCACCCTGAGCCTTCAGGAGGTCCCAGTCTTTTGCTCATGCAGACATTCCTCACCTGGATTAGAACTTTAAAACCTCTTACAGTGAACCACTCCCTGGGAATGGATCTAACAAGGAACTAGGGATTTGCTGTCATCCTTCATCCTTGTTACTGCGGTGGGGGTAGGGTGGGAGGGGGAGCATGTGATGTAGCATAACACAGTTCATTAATAACTGAAAACAGTAATAGTGCAAAGTATCTGAAAAGCATCATAAGGCCCATCGAGCTCCTCCCTAGGCAACCCCGTGTGTCCCCTTCGAACTGGGCTCCCCCCACAGAGTGGTTTTTTGGAAGGAGATTACCCAAGTCACTTTTCTGAGGTGGCTCTGTGCTACAGAGGAAGCCCTAAATCCTTTTATCGGTCTCCATGTAAATTTGGCCTCCACGGAATGCCTTCTGATCTTTAACCAGCAGCCTGGCCACGTAGTGGACGACCTTTGACCTGCTAACTGCAAGGCCAACGGTTGGAAATGCCCAGCTGTCTCTCAGGAGAAAAACGAGGTTTGCTGCTCCGGAAAACATTTATAGTTTCAGAAGTCCACAAAGACTCTGTCCTTCAGGGTCACGATGGCTCCAAATCGGCTTAATGGCAATGATTTGGGGGCTGGTGCATAGCTTGGCCCTCCTGCAGAGTTGATTGCTGTCTCTTCCCTTGCTGATCCGGGGAGAAATGGCATAGCCCTTGGGTGCTGGGGTCATGTGGTCACGAGTCACATCCTGACCGCCTTCTTCGCAGGCCCTTGAACCAATCGTGCAAGCTCTTCTGTCTAACCCCATGTACCTGTCCCAGTGGCAGTCTATGTGTAACTATGACATAACTGTGATGTCGTGATTCTTTGCCAGTCAGGGTTCTGTGACTTCTTCCTGTGACCGTTGTAAGTCTCCAAATCTCTGCACACCCTTGGGCATCATTATGACGTCATGCTAATAGCCTCCCTCATCTTGGTCTTTGTCTTGCCTTTTCCAATTTGAGACTTAACACATGTTTTCCTTAAATTATCATTGAAATCTGGGACCTGTATCTTAAAACAGTGGACTCGAACTTTCAACCTTTTGGTTAGTTAGCAACCA